>MU223476.1:992260-1048165 GCA_018584345.1 Thuja plicata
TATATATATATATATATATATAATGTTGTACTTTTTAATTATAAAATAGTTTAATTATTATCTTGATAATTATGAATACATCTTTTTTCATCTAATAAAGTATTCATACTTTTAGAAGATATGTGTTCACATCCCTATCAATGATCTTAGTTGGCTCTTTCTAACTTGTTTAATAACCCAAAGTGTCATCTAAACTAAAGATAACAAATACATCTAGTTTTCTATATTTATGAGACTTACGAGAACAATCCTCATCACTCAATAAATAGGTAAACTTGTTATTTCTAACTTCAATTAATGTGTCTTTAAATAAGATTTTTCATTTCTTTTGTCAATGTCTTCAACACATTTCATTGCTCTCTACATGAGTATACTTGTCCTTTTTTTTATTTCTAATTAACATGAATATGCTTTCTTAGGATTGTGTATAGAAAACCTTGTTTCCCTCATTTGATAAACAATATCGTTGTTATATTGATTTGATCACTAGTATATCTCTCCACATCCTTGTCATAACATGGGTTCTTTATGACTTGATCAAATATCTCAAAGCTTCTTTAGCTTTCTCTAAGATAAAGGTAAATAATATAGCCAACCTTATTTTTAATGAAATTTTAAAAATAATTCTTATCATTTTATAGATTAATAATCTTATTATTTTTAACTTGATTGATATTGATCTCTTAAGAAAATGTTAAATGTTCTTTATCAGTATATCATTTCATTACTAGCTACACCATACTTTTATTTCTCATCGTTTTATCCAAGTCTACTTTGTAAAGATTATGCATAGAAAACCTTGTTCTCCTCACCTACAAAAGAATAATATTGTTATTATTAATGGTCATCAATATATCTCTCCTCATTTGATCAAGTAGACTAGTTATTTCTTACTTATACAAACATGTACATTTTCAAAATTTTCCTTTACAAGTTAGGGAATTCAAATTTTTGTCCTTTGACTAACATGACGCAAGTGTGGAACAGGAGGAAAATAATACCATTCGAATGCACAAAGGAGAGGATAAATTTCTAAATTATAATGATGCCAAGAAAATGCCTTATACAACAAAGGTTGTACAATATATGTTTAGAGAGGAGTGTAATTAGGGTAATTTAAATTAGTTTGTTTTTATTTTAATATTATGTGATGTTTCTATTAATGCTAATGTAGGTGATCGATGAAGTTATACGGCTTGCAAATACTGCAACTTTTATGTTTAGAACAGTAGCAAAAGATACAGAATTTAAGGGTAACTCATCTTTTCTTATAATGAATTTGATGCAATATGTTTTTCGTATCACAAAATTAATTGAATTTTTTAAATAGGTTACAAATTTCCAAAAGGTTGGAAAGTGATGATTTGGCTTCGTACCATTCACGTTGATTCTCAATACTTTAAGGATCCACTTGAATTTAATCATGAAAGATGGGAGGTGAGCTTTAAACTCTTATTCAATGTTTGTATGCCTTATTTGTGATCATTGTTAATGTGTACAGAAAATATAAATTTAGTGAATATAGTTTTTTTTGAGTAAAATAAAATCTATTATTAATTCTATATTTATTTTAACAAAATTCATTAATTCATTTGTTGTTTTGCAGGAATTCCATCCTAAACCAGGAGTAAATAATGTGTTTGGTCTTGGCCCCAGACAATGTCCAGGAAATAACCTTGCTAAAATGCAGTTGCTAATATTTTTACATCACATATGTATTGATTATAAGTAATTTCTAAATTCCTTTATAATTTTGCATTACCAGTAATATAATTAAAAATTAGTATAATTATATTTGATTATTTGATTTACAATTTTTAAGGTATAATTTATTTATTTTTCTTGTATGTTTTTAGGTGGGAGTTTATTTATCCAAATGAAGGTATAAAGTTTCTACCAAATCCGATACCAGCAAATGGAGCACAAATAAAATTCAGTCATGCGTAAGAAAAGTGGTGTACATATAATAATTGTAATATAACTTATGTATGGTAGTTTTTTACAACAATAATAGTATTAATTTATTAGCTCAACGAGGAGGATTTAACTAGTAATTAATCTTACTCCTCCTCCTCTTTTGATATGACCCTTCGGTCCCATAAGAAGGGTACGAAAGGATAGTTCTCTCTCATCCCGCAATTGTACTCCTCTGCTCTATCTTTTGTTGTGTCTTGGGAGTGGTTTCTTCTAATTTTTCAGTGTGTGTGTTTCTCTTAGGCCTTCTGTTTAGGCAATTATGTTGGGTTATGGGAACTACTATTCCTATATCTAAGTTCCTTTTTTGTACAGGGTTTTAGGGCCCCTTCAAAACATGTTGTTACCTTAATAAAAAACTAGTAATTAATCTTTTCAATTTTTTTAATTTTTGATGAATAGTGTCCTTTCTATTAAAGTACATATTCACAAAAAAGATTGACAGTTGTGTATAGGCAAAAATCATCCTATTAAATATAATCTAAAATTGATAATACAAGTACTTTGTTCATTTTTTGTCAAGATATGTGTTTAAAATGCAAGTGCTTTGTTCTTATTGTTGATAAAGGCCAAACACATATTCAAATTGCAAAATGCAAAGATAGTACAAGAGATGTATAACTATAATTTGATCGAACTAGTGATACACTACACTAGCAACACATGCAACATCTATGACAAAATGTTTTAAAATATGTCCCCATATATGTCAATCTTATAAACATCCCTACAATTATTAAGTATCATATACTATTATAACAAAACAATCATTCTTTTGAAGTGCAAAAACACTACAATTTGTAGCCTTTAATATGCACTAACAAATGACTTTTACAATGTCCCATTTGAACTTCCAAACTCATTTGCAAAGTTCAAATAAACCTTCTAAAATTATGGCAAGAACTTCATTGCTTTGCAGCCTTGTTATATTCTAGTTAAATTGTTTTGATTTAAAACAAGGTTAGACATTGTGTATGTAAAAGCAACATGCTAGACGTTGTATATATAAAAGCAACATGCTAGATGTTGTATATGTGGTTCACTATAAGTGTTTTGGTTAAGTGGTGCTGGTGGTGTTGTAAACTCCATTTGTATTGTCAAATTTGTTTATCACTGTGATACAATTAATTTTGTATGTTTTTAACATTTATCTTCCATTTGTATTGTTGAATTTGTTTATGGCTACCATATAATTGATTTTGTGAGTTTTTAACATTTTTTTTTGTATTAAATATAGTGAAATCAAAACATAATACTAGAAGAGTTCACAGTAACAAGGTAGTCACCAGGAGTACAAAATACAGAGGCAGTGCCTCAAACTAAGAGTTCACAAAATATCCAAGTTAATACGGTAAAGAAACCATAGAACCAAAGAACTAGACTAAGACACTATCAAAGACATCCACCCAGGCAGTCCATCACATGTTTCCTTCCATCCACACAATATTTTTCTTCTTCTGGATTTGGTGCAACAGGAAGATCATGTTGTCAGAGGTGTATTTACTATTCTTCTTGAGCTCACAGTTGAAGTCTTTGATGGTTCTTTCGAAGAGGTGAAAATTGTCCATATGCCTTCTCCAAGCCTAAGCATCCTTTACCTCATAGGAAAATAAGGTGGTGTATCCACTTTTAAGAAGCCTTTTGAATTTATCCTTCTCCACCCTCATAGTAATTTGGACTTGCAAAAAAATTTTGAAGTATGTGAGACTTTTGTAAGACTTAGTAAGAATTCTAGGTATACCTTGAAACCTTTCCTCATTCTTGCACTTCCAGATCTGCCATAGAATGTTAGAAGAGAGAATATTCCAAAATAGGTTAGAATCCTTTTTAATGACATTAATATGCCCAATGATGACCTCAAAAACATTCACATTTATAGGAATATAGATACCAAACATACACCAAATTTCTTTGGCAAAACTGCAATCGAGGAAAATATGTCTACTAGTTTCAGGAACACCACAGATATTACAATATTGAGTAGAGGTGAAGTCAATTCTGATAGGGAGTTTGTGAATCAACAACCATTTAAATCATTTGAGTTTAGGCTCTATGGGGGACTTCCAAAATCTGGCAAACATCTTTTTCCAGTCAGGGGTGTCAAGATTAGAATACCATAATTTGTTGATATCATCAATGATGGATTCATCATAGTCAATCACTTTGTAAATGTTTCTGGCCTTGATTTTGTTAGCACAGGTTTTGTCGGGCCATTTGACCTTCAAAAGTCTATCAGAATCAATATGACAACAAGATGGAAGATTGCTACAGGCATCAGAGATCATGTTATAAGTCCTTTTGTGGGTTAAGGGGATATTAAATATGGTTCTAAGCTCATCCTAGCTAATCAAGATGTCATTTTCAAAGAGATCCATGAATCTAGTTATACCCATCTAATGCCACAACTTGGCCGAACACCCTTTGGAGAGGGCAAGGGGCCTACCAGACCGTTGCAGGTTCCACCACATGGACCTTTCACCAAAGAGCTGATTATCATCACGGAAAGCCTTATTAGAGGCAAGATTTCTAACAATGGACCAAGCCTTCCAGATGGATTTGAAGACTTATGAGCCTTGAATAGAGACCGAAAAGTTCCCTAATATTAAATCAGCCAAAGGAAGATTTTTCCAAGACCTAGAATTCTTGGGGAGGCCTCTTTCAATATTGCTTCTAACAAGAAATTTCCAAGGATCATCCCCAGCCAAAGAGTGAAAGATCCACTTGGTGGCTAGAGAAATTCCCATGCTTTTAAGGTCCTTCAACCCCAGCCCCCCCAGGAGTTTATCCAAGTGGCACCACTCCCATCTCACAGAATGGAGTTTTTTGTTACCTTTGCCATCCGACCAAAGATAGTTCCTAATTTCTTTTTGAATTTCCAACATTTGGTAGTTACTAAACATCCAAGTGGAGGCATAGTAAATATTGTAAGAGGATAGGATTTTTTGACAGACTTGAATTCTACCTGCAAGGGATAGAGATTTGTTGTGCCATTTATTAAGCTTTTAGATATTTTCTCCTTGACCCAAAGCCACATATCTTTGAGAGAGGGGTCAACAGAAAATGAAATTCCCAAATATCTAACAATGGTGTGCGGTCCCCCCATTCAAAACCAAATTTATTGAACTAGGTCGGAGGTTGATCCTTCCATCCAAGACATATTGATTTGGCATGAGATAACCGAGCTCCAGAGATGATACAAAAAAACTCGAGTTTCTCAAGAAGAGCTTCAAAGTTAGAAAAAGAGCATTCATGGAACATGGCAGTATCATCCTCAAAATGGCAGTTAATGAGGTCATTCCCATTAGGGAGGGTGATACCTTTCACAGGTTGGGAAAGGGTGTCATCCCTAAGGATATAAAATAGGGCATCCGTAGCAATGGCAAAGAGGGCGGGAGCTAATGGGAAACCTTGTCTGATGGAGCAGGTAAGAGGGATAGCTTCTGACAGAGACCCATTGACATCAATATGAGAAAAGGCATCACACAGGAGCACTTTAACAGAATTGCAAAAAAAGGAAGGGAAACCAAAGGCATTAAGCATCATGGAGATGAATTTCCATTCAATTCTATCTTACGCTTTTTCAAAATCCAATAGGGATATAGCAAAATTTTGATTAGAGTGCTTAGCCCAATTAAGAGCCTCCCAGCTAGTGATGAGGTTTTCCAGAATATATCTTCCTTTTATGAAGCCAGTCTGGGTGGGACAGACGAATTTAGGTAAAATTTTCTCAATCCTAATAGCCAAGATTTTGGAAAAGATCTTATAGGAGACATTAAGCAAAGTAATAGGGTGCCAGTTTTTTAGCAAAGCTTTATCCCCCTCTTTAGGAATTAACTTAATAATACCACTATTAATGTTAGAACCCAAGGTTCTAGACTCTAAGGCTTCTAAATAAATATCATGCATGTCTTTGCAGATCCAATTACCATTGGTTTTGTAGAATTCAATAGGTAACCCATTGGGCCCCGGAGCTTTTTCAATCTTCAGGGTATTAATAGCATTCCCAATTTCCTCACTGGTAATTTCCTTACCAAGTAAGGAAACATCACTAGGGGAGATCTTGTTAGGTATTAAGGATTTGCAGTGGTTCCTCAGATTGTCAGCTTCCTCTGTGTCCTCAGAGGTGAAAAGGTTCTTGTAGTACATGGAAAAAGAATTTGTATTCCAATTAAATTAGTAATCTCTTGATTATGAGTAATAATTCTGTCAATAGATTTGTTACCCTGCTTCTTCTTGATAAGATTAAAGAAAAATTTGGATCACGTGTCCCCAGCAAGTAGCCAGTGGGCCCTGGATCTAATTTGGGCACCTTTAATCTTGATTTGTTGGTGTTTTCTAAGGGCGTCCCTGGAAACAGCCACAGAGGGAGTGAGTGAGTCATCCAAAGGATTAGCTTGGATTCTATTCTCAGCCTCAAGGAGATTATCCATAAGAATTTTCTTGGTAAATCTAGAGTCCTTGGCCTTCTTTTAGCCTAAATTACTCAAGAGGGATTGCCACGCAAATTAGTTCTTATTCCAACAGTCAGAGTGGCAACTGGAAGGATACTGATTAATGTTAATGTTACGAATGAGGTTGATGGCCATCATTATGTCTTCATCAAGCAGAAGACTAGTATTCAGAATGAATTTGGAATTGGGGGGTTTAATACGATTAGAGAAACTGTTAAGCTTAAAACAAATAGATATCGGATGGTGATCAGAAAGGGTGGTGGGAACAACTCGAACAGAGTTACCAAAGTTATCAGGTAAGACCAAGAAAGAATTTTTGTTCATATAGAAATGGTCTAATCTAGAATAAATTTTGGCAGGACCCTTTTGGAAGTTGCACCAAGTATACCACAATCTAATATAGGAATCCCTAGATCCAGACAGAGGGTCAAGAAGAAGTTTATTGTGTTTAAAAATATCCCACTGGGATTTTTCAGTGGCTTTCCAGCTAAACGGAAGACCACCTATCTTGTCTTTTTGGTTCTCAATCATGTTGAAGTCACCTCCTATGAACCAAGGTATGTTAGGAATACCATCAAGCCAAGTCCAGAGTTGAGCCCTCTCATTGTAGTCATTGGATGCGTAAACAAAACATATGCCAAATTCAATGTTATTGAGTTTAAAACTAATCCACATAGCACGATTACATGGGGAGATGTCATTACAAGTGATAGCACTTTCCCATTTAGGGTTCATAAGAATAGAAATGCCACACCTGCCTTGAGAGTGTTGAGTGAAAAACTTAATAGAATCTTTCCATATAAAGTTAAGGTTGGCTTCGAGAGTGAAACCAGTAGCTTTAATTTCTTGGAGCATTAAAAAATCAGTGTAATTATTAGAATCAAGCAACCGTTTGACAATATGCTTCCTATCCGAGGAATCAAGACCCCTTATGTTCCATGAAGTGCAGTTCATGAGGAAACCTTTAGGGGGGAAGAACCAGTACCCATGGACTCAACATTGGGCAAATTAGCCGCAAAGGAATTCACACCAGATTTTTTCGCATGAGGTTGTTTATTTTTGGGCCCTAATGGTCTTCCTCTACATTTGGAGGAAGACACATTATTCTTTATGTCAAGATCATCATCTAAGAAGATTTGCGCATCAGTGTCTAGATCCATAAATGGGTTAGGTGTACAAAGCTGATTAAGAGTGTATTCTTTAGTGGCAGGAACAACAGCAACAATTTGCTCAGTGTTGGTAGGAATAGCACAAACAATTTACTCTATGTTGGCAGGTATAACTTCAGCCACAAAATCATCTGAGATTTCTTTTAATGGTTTCGGGGAGGGATCCATCCGACCATCATCAAAATGCACAGGCTCCAAAACACACAGTTTTGAGGTAGGCGAAACAAAAGTAGTCACCTTCGGGGAAAATGGTGGTACCAGGGGAAACAAAAGTAGTCACCTTCGGGATAAGGTTATCCAGTAGGAGGTTCAGCTTCTTGGATCTCTTCTTTCTCTTCTTAGTAACGGGAAGGAAACCATCATCCTGCTTGGAAGCCAAAGAGGGAGAGGTCAACGGAAAATGAGCAGAAGGTTGAGAGACAAGAGGAGTGGAAAAGTTGGTTGGTTCAAACAGAGGGATGGCTAACGGGGGATTATTACTAGTGGGTGGGACAAATTTGAGGTTCGGGTTAGTTTCAAACACACTTTTCTTGGAAGATTTGTTTATGGGAGGTTTTCTCTTGAGAATCGGGCAATCTTTTCGCAAATGGCCCTCTTTTCTGCAAAGAAAAAAAGCATTAAGGCCGCCTAAAACTTCAATGAGGCATGAAAACACCTCAGAGTCAACATCAATCATAATATCATTAGGTATTTCTCTACCTGGGTTAAGAGAAATTAGGATCTGAGCATCCATATGCGGGACCAATCTGACAGTGTCATTCATTCTTATAAATTTTCCTATAGGCTCCAATAGGTGGGGAAGGAAAGGCCATAAAAATGGTGGAATATTTTTAACCCAGATCCATCTATGGGCCGAGAGGGCCAAAACTTCTTCATGAACTGATTCAGGGGTCCAAGCTAGGGCATGAAATGAAGTATTTCCAATCATCCAATACTGCCTTTTAAGAATAGAAAATTGTGAATTGTGGTTATTGAAGAAAATCACAAACAATCCTTTATGTATCTACCTACAAAAGGAGATATGGTATCCCAATTTAAGGTTCCAATAATTGTGGAACCAGTCGTCTAAAAACTTGCGAGGAGGGCATTTCTCAACCTCAACAACCGCAAAAAAGTGCAGAATTTTTAAGTCTATTCTTCTCATTTCTAATTTCTAATAACATTTCTGAATTTGGAGTAACAGAAAAAGATTGCAAGGTAGGACCATAACACTTACTAGATTCCTCGGCCTCATTAGTCAGAGCGATGTTAAACCTAGCAGTAGCAGGGATGGAGATTTGAACGACCACTTCAGAAAAAGGATTTAGGTTTATCAACATGATCGCTATGCTTGTTAATGTCGTCGGTCAGGCTAGGGTTGTTAGAGTCCTTAAGGATTTCTATTAATGGTGCCTTTAAGACAGGTTGTACAGGATTTGCCGAACGGCAGGAAGCAGAAAATAAATTGTTATTAGAGTTAAAGGAAGGAATACACCTGTTCAGTATGGAGGATTCAGTGCAGATCCCTAAGTTGCCAGCGGTGCAGCCAGAGGGTAGAGGTGGCAGCTTTTGAAACGAGCAATCAAAATCTGGTGGTTTCTCCGACATCGCAGTGTCCGGTGGCATTCGCAAAAGGGAGGAGCTATCGTCAGAATCTGGTGGCATTCACAAAAATGCAGAGCATTAACTATTTTTTAGAAATATACTTATCCCAAAATTGATTTACCTAATATTTGGATAAAGGTACATTTGTGAGTTTTTAAATTTTAACATATATTAATACATGTATTTTTAAAAAGATATATTTATCCCAAAATATAATAAATAAAATTAATACTTAAATATTAAAAAAAAATTACTATAAAATATTTTAAAATGAAATTAATATTAAAAATAAAAAATATTAATAAAAAAACCATTATATTTTAGGGGAATAATAACCTGAATACTTTAGTAAATATTAATTTTTTTGGGTAGAAAACCATTTTTAATTTTGAATCTTAGATTTGATTTTATTAATAACTAGTTAAAAACTTACCCGTTAAATATAAATTATGTCGTTCATAGAAATTTTCATTTTGGGTTCAAAAATAATTTATACTTTTTAATATAACTGTTAAAAAAATTTAAAATAACATTTTTTAAAATATGTTTTTTAATCAATTTTAGTCTCATTTATAGAAAAGATAGAATATTGTTTAAAACTCATGCCAACATCATTCCAATCCCTCAAAATTAATATCCTCTTTACTTACTTAAGATTATTGATAACTTCCATAAAAAAAATGGTATCTTATATAATTTTGTTGCATTCCTTCTATCATAGAATTTGAATTCAACTCTTCCTATTTATTCTAAAATTGCTTTTTTTCCTTTCAAGAATATATTATAGTATATGAGCTAAATAACAATTAATCAAGAGGGAAAAAATATATATATCAAAGAATATTATGTATTAACAAAAGAGATAACCAAATGTGTGTGTTATGAGACTTTGTCTCTTTTTTAAAAAATTATACTAATGTATTTTATAGAAATAAAAGGAAATACAAAAATAAAGATATCATGTGATCCTTTCAATAAAATAGATTAATAAAGAATATGTATATAGATTCTTTTAAAATGAGAGGAATAATTGTACTTATCTCAATAATTATCAAAATCGACTTTATAAAAGGGTGTGATGGATTAGAAACTATTTCTTAAAAATATATAAAATGCTTATGTGAGACTCGAAATGGCATATAGATCACTCATGGAAGATTTCAAGTGATTTAGTTGATGGTCATAGAGGAGAGAAAGAGTGCACTTAAAATCAAATTATAGAGTACAACTTGAGATTATCCTAGCTAGGGCTTGTAGTGTCTGTAGTGCTAAATTTTTACACAATTATATCTAGAGTGTGTCATATTTATAGGAGAAGGACCACTAGGATCTTCCTCTAATAAGAGTGACAATCTAAATGGATTTGATTTAGATAAGCGGTGAATTTATTAGTGATAAAAGATTAAAAAATACACATATAACTTGGAGTTACTCTAATTAAATTTTCCCAAAGATGTTCCCTATTCTATAAGACTAATATTCATAATTTTGGATGTAAAAAATACTGACGATGTTGGATTTAATGTACTAATATCTTAAGCTTGTTATTTTTCGTAAAAAATATTTTACTCATTTCTTCTAAATTTTAGATATATTTTTATTGTTGGTAAAACTCAAATATTAACATTAGCAAATCCACTATCATAGTAAATTAAACATTATATATTTAAAAAAATTAACTTGATATTTTAGAAAAAAAAAAGAAAGAAATATATTTCCATATTGGAATATGTGAAAAGTGCTCTTTACCATGTAAAAAAAGGAAACTCAAATATTTACCCAATAATCAAAATAAAAAGGAAGCGGGTCATTACCTATTTTACTAAAATCTACACATTAGAATGTGGCACAAGATAACAGGTGTGGGAAACTATTATCTTTAAAATATTCCATATTTTAATTAAAAAATTATTCAAAAAATATATTCATGAATTATTCAGATCAATTTCCTTGTGTAAAATTATTTATAAGGTTATTCTAATTTATTTTAGGCACCTATTGCTTAGCGAAACTTATAAAGCTAGTGATTAACACTAGTATAAAAATCAAGTATTCCTAAGATAGTGAGTGAGAACAATATGGTAACAAACAAGAATGGAAGGGTAGTGTGTGGCATGGAAATGAGAGAGATTAACAAGGTGAAGTGAAGGTGTGAGGGGAAGATACAGACAATTATCATCTTATTGTTTGAGCATATTTTTCCCTCAATGTATGTGGTTGGAAGAAGCGTGAGTTCTATTGATCCTAGGTTTTACACTTAGGATTGTAACAACTGTAGGATTTGAGAGACAAATCCACAGAACGCCAAGAATACCTACATGCAAATAACCTGTTACAAGAGAGAAGCAGAAAGAGGGAAAAAGAAGAACTCAGAAGTTGCTCAAAATGTGAGAGTGAAATTATAATATGAATTAATGAAAAAGAAACTACAAAGTTCAACCTATAAAGGTGAACGAAACCCTAAAATAGGGAAAAGCTAGGTTTCACATTAATAATTAATATAAATATTAATTATAATGCACCTAAGAGATAGCTTAAGTAAACTAGAGTAAAAGACAACTTAATTAATTAAATAAAAAATGATCTAATTAATAAGTGTGAGTAGATAATTACTCTAACACCCCCCCTTAAGCGAAGCTCAGTAGGTAAGCTAACCTAGCACAGCTATGAAAGCAGGAAAAGATGGGTCCCGGCAACAAGGCCTGATCAGGTACCCACTCACAGCCAAATCTCTGTAAAGCGGAGAAATAGAGAAAACCACATGGGAAAAACCCTACTCCAAGAAGAGATAGAAAAAAGAAGAAAAGAATGGCTCAAGAGACTCTCTCAAAACTATAAGTACAATCAAACCCCCCATGAGAGATGGATGAGGCACCAAGGCCCCCCCAGAATGATGGAACCCTTGTAGGAATTATCAAACCAATGGAACTCCAATGTGGAAGAAACAAAGGTACAGAGTAACAAGGGAACCCCTGAATGAGCGGTGAAACTGGAAGGCTGAGTTGGTGCTCAAAGGAGAATGAGTGAGACCCCTGGAATGGAATCCCCAATGAAGGTGGGCCAATAGATGGTTGAATCTGTCAATTGAGAGGAGATGAATTTCCTCAGATATGCCCTCAACAACTGGAGGGGAAAGCTCGATGCAAGGAGTGACCATAACAAGAACTATTGAAGAAGAATCATGCTGAACAAAGGCAGGTGCAATAGGAGGAGGAGGTGGAGAAGCCACAACACTGATCTTGGGAGCAACACAGAAGTTCAGGTAACTCGACTTCTTCTCACTAGGCACACGTGAAGTAGGAGAGATATCCTCTGACACAGGAGATGGTGAACCAAAATGGGAGAAGGAGTACAGGCGGGTGACATGATCAACTATCCCTGTAGCAATAATGCGGCTAGTCACAGGATCTCATATGTGAACAGAATCTTTAGTGAACTCAACTGTCTTCTCTGTCCCACTATGAGTAATCTAATAAATGGAGAGAAGGTTCGATGACAAGGATGGAACACATAGGACATCATGGAATGCACCACCATCGATGTCAATAGAACCCTGACCACTTACAGGCATAACAGTATCAGTCCCCATCAAGATGTGTGGGGTAGTAGAGGCCAAAAAGGCTGAGAAGAAACTCCAAGAAGATGCCATATGATGAGAAGCACCAGAATCCAACAACCACCTAGAAGAGGGAGCTATAGTAGATGCACATAAGGCATGACCCTTTCTGTTGTCTGACCAATCTGCCTAAGATGATGATGAAGAAGACCAGTGAGAAGAGGAAGACAGAATATCAATGTTGCTCTTATGAAGAACAACTGTCAAATCAGCAATCTGTTGGGCATATCCATCTACCTTCTTCTGAAAGCACTGAGACTCATCATGATTGAAATTATTGCAATAAGTACACTTGGGTTTGTCTATCTTCAATTTTCCCTTGGGTGAAGGAGGTGGGCCAGAGGAATGCTGAGAAGGAGAATCCTTCCAAGTGTCTGTGGATGATGATACATGTTTCTGTTCTGATTTTAATGGAGATGGGTGAGCAACCAAGGCATGGCTCATAGAACCTGAAGCATCATTCAACTGTTGAATCTTTGACTGCTCTCGAGTCAACCGATCACAGAAGGCTGCAAATGAAGGCATATTGTGCCTAGGACCCAAGGCATCCATAGTGGAATAGAAAGTGGAGGAGAAAATATGGAACTCTCCATGAAGCTTGGAGAGTATCAGAAAGATACACTCATCATCTGATTTGGTCTTCCCACATCCCTGTAAAATTTATCGAAGAGCACTGAACTTCATCAAGAAGTCCTCAATGGTGGAAAAACTATCAGGAGACAAGGATGTCAACTCTGCATCAAGCTAAAGTGCCCGGAATGCATTCACTGTGCCAAAAAGATCTACAAAATTTCCCCAATAGGCGCGAGGAGTGGTCAACCCATCTAGGTGAAATAGGAGGCTATCTGAAATGTGCAGTGCAATCAAACCCATGGCCTCATCCATTTTATTTCTATGTAGAAGGACCTAAAACAGACGCTGTAGAACAGGTTAGTTCTCATCCAGACATGACCATAAGCCATGTGACATGAGTAGCCTGGTCATGTGTGCTTTCCAGGTGTGGTAACTTTGCGGTGTCAGCCGGGCCACAGAGGGGTCTGACATTGAGAGAAGAAGAAGACGGAAATAGAAGGGTCATTTCTGAATTTAAATGACAGAAAGAAAAAGCACCCCCCACAATGTATAATTCTATCCCCCGTACAACAAAGAAACAATTACTGAAAGCACAAAAAATGAGAAGAAACCTAGACGCCAGATGAAGAGATGGAGGAAATGGAAGCCTCTACTTCAATGCCAAAAGGAAGAGATCAAATAGCTGAATCATCAATCAAGACTAGCACCATCACGTCCAACTTGGAAACACCTTTTCAGCGATATTTCATTTTTTGAAAATAGACACCATATGCCCGAGATATGGCCAAAAAACCAACGATGCCTCCGAAAAACAACTCTCTGGGAAAAACCAGAGACGGAAAAAAATTTGATGTTCAAATGACCATCACTGTCCACGTGAACAAATTTGACGCCCATCGTGCCTGTTGCCGAAAAAAAATTTCTGGTCGCCGAAAAAATGGGAAACAGCTTGAAAATTTTGAAAAGACTGCCAAAAAAATTTTTCCGGTCGGTGATGTCACCACCATATAGGAGCATCACTGGTGGGCGGCAGGAGGCTGGCCGCCAGTGGAGATGGAGGCCGGGCGGCTCCCAGGTGGCTCCCGGGCGCAGCACCGCTGGGACTGCTGCAGTAGCCAGTGAGCAACGCGTCAGCAAGGGGGCCGAGCGCGGACCGGGCCGGGGTGGCGTCGAGGTGGTGCGGTGGTGGCCACTCCGGCTGCACTCTGGCAGCCCTAAAAACATTAAAAAAAATGTTTTTTTAATTTTATTTTTATTTTTGCCTCATTTTTTGAGTCGTACGGCCTAGGAGGTCAAAAAATTTTCTTTGNACTGTGACCAAAACCAACAAAGTTTATATGTATTTCAACTCTCCTAGGCCTTCTAAACACAATGGTGGAGTCCGTTTTGGCTCAAATGGCTCCATAAAATAGCACCTCCTCCAAAGTGAAGAAGAAACTCGAAAGAAGTTGTGGCTTTCTTCTACGACTCGCGGCTTCAAAAAACCTTCAAACCAGGCAGCAACAGGGAAGCTCTGATACCATGTAGGATTTGAGAGACAAATCCACAGAACGCCAAGAATACCTGCATGCAAATAACCTGTTACAAGAGAGAAGTAGAAAGAGGGAAAAAGAAGAACTTAGAAGTTTCTCAAAATGTGAGAGAAAAATTATAATCTGAATTAATGAAAAAGAAACTACAAAGTTCAACCTATAAAAGTGAACAAAACCCTAAAACAGGGAAAAGCTAGGTTGCACATTAACAATTAATATAAATATTAATTATAATGCACCTAAGAGATAGCTTAAGTAAACTAGAGTAAAAGACAACTTAATTAATTAAATCAAAAATGATCTAATTAATAAGTGTGAATAGATAATTACTCTAACAAACCCGTATGGGAAGATTTGCATAGAGGGGAACTAATGCACTATGAAAAATAACTTCCAAGATTTTAAAAGATGACTCTTTGTACTATTATTTTTGGAAAAGGGGAACGAAGAGAAAACATAAAAATGGATAAATTAAGGCAGTGAACCAAAGATTTTGCAACCCTCTAAATTTCCCTTTAGAAATAATAGGAATAAGAGGCCCCAAAATATTAAGCACAAAATTCCATAGACTCTTGATTACTGGAAAGAGAAAATAATGTAAAATTCAAACAAACATAGAGCAAAATATTTAAATCTCTTTGTGAGAAGAACTCGTTAAGGCTTGTCGGTTTTGTTCCTATTATCTCACTAAAATATTTATTCCATTCATATTTTGCTCACAAAATGGCATAATATAATCCGAAATCACAAACTATTATAGATGATCGAAAGAGTATAAAACATGATTCAATGGCCTGTGCATCTATGATGAAATCATAAAAGATGAAAATAAAAAAAAATAATAGCTACGTTCATCCAAAATGACATAGTTTTTAAAACCATTCAAAGTAAACACACAGTACAGGAAAACTAGGCAAAATCTGATATTTTTTCCTTTATCGATTAACTAAATACAAAGATAAGGTTTAAAAATGAAACTATAGCTATTTCTAAACTTGTTCCTTTTTTAGAAACGATCAACAAAAAACTTCAAAAACTCCCTTTTTATAATGCATTCATGGGCTTATATAAGAAAAATTCTCTCTAACGAGAAAAGGTTGTTGCCTCTTAAAAAGCTATTGCATAATGTTTCGTGTAAATATCATGATGGATTATCTTGGCATGTTAATATCTTACATTTATGACCTTCTCTCATACACATGACTTGAATGCCAACTATACCCTTTCTGTCTTCCTCACCATCATGAGGAGTAAATTTAAATGTCAGTTACAGTGATTAGTCCCTTTTGGCACATGGGGGTGGTTTCTTTTTGGATCAAATCTACATGAATGTGCTTCAAACAAATTATGGTTCTTTGACTTGAAGGATGTGGGTTCCATGGGATCATTAATTTATGTGACCGCATCTTGAACATGTTTCACATAGGTGGGTATCTTTTTGAACTCTTCCCTTTTGCTTGTTTTCATCTTGCACAACATCGATACGTGGCAAGCTAATAGGGTTTCTTAAAGATTATTTTTTGGAACCTTCAAAGTTACATGCTAAATTTGCATGTTTCCCATCGTGACATAGGATAAAAAGGTGGAGGTCACAGACTTGCTAGAAATCCTACCACTTTTTCACTTAGTGATCTCAACATGGAAGGGGCATAATTTTTTACTTGGTGCTTGGATTTCCAAACCAGTTACAATATTGGAAAGGTCTTCAGAAGATCTAATTTGAATCCCTTAACATAATGCCTTATGTAAATTGAGTTAAGGGATAGATGATATTTTTAACTCCAAATTTCACTCCAAAAGGCCTTTAAAAATGTAAATTACTAAAACATAAAAAATACCAAAAATAGATTTTTAGTTTTAATCATCTCTTCCTACTCCATCACTTATGCATGGCCTTAGATTTCTCTTGACAAAGGTTGTGGTAGATAAAATCTATAGGTTCTATATCATATTCCAAGGTTCCCAAAGTTTCTTTTCATAGGAGGTTTGATGGTGATGGAGAAGTAAACATAGAGGATGGGGATGTGCTCTTTTCTAGTGTTGGTGACACGACCTTAGAGATCTATTGAAGAATATTTTAGGGCTTGGCATGATGTTGATGGTGATGAGGTAGAGGCTTGGTTTCTTGGTGTTGGTCATATTACCTCCATGGATTCTAGGGTCTCCTAGGAGGTTGAAAAATAATATTCCAAATTGTGGCTATGTGATTAATTCCTTCCCTTAGAGACAAAAATTTATTCCCTCCCATAGTGTTGTAAATTGTAACCCCTTACAGTTTCATACTCCTTTTTTTACCTTATTTTAGTGTGCCTTCTTTTGCATCATTTCCAAACTATTTTAACCATTTTCACATCCAAACTAATTTCATATTATCATTAGGTGACCTCATCTAATGTTCTAGACCTATGCACTATTGAACTACCCTTCGTACACCAATTTATGGGTGGATTATGATGCTAGTTGTTAGTGTAGGGGTACCTAATGTTATGTATGCCTCCATGAGGAAACCTTCTCAAAATGGTTTTATTTTTATGTCTTGGCCTTATAATAAGTTCCTTTAGACCATTTTTTGCTTTGTTGTACCCAAGTAGTGTGTTAGGAAGGTAATTTGGTACCATTATATTCAATGTTGCTACAAACTTACAAACATTGTCAAGGTGATGCAAAATGTTGTCAATATTTTTCCTATCATATATAATCATGTAATAAGGTCTATATGAAATCTTTAAACTTTTTTTTAATAGTTTGGGGTCTTAGGGAAGTCACTTTAGGGTCCCTTCTATATTTTTGCAAAAAGTTGTCATTGCAACTTTTCTTGTTGTACAATATAAAATGGTGAACAATGCTAGAAAGTAGATCACTCAAAAAACCATATTGCACATTGGAATACAAACCCACCCTTAAACCAACCTGATTAGAACAACCCAAAAAGATAAAGGGGTGCTAATGCAAGATTTAGGTAAAAGTGGGATTTGGGTATTCTGGATGGAATAGAGCATGATTGTGATATGTAGAAGTATGAAAAGCACTTATGCTGTAATAAATGAAATTACTACTAGCGAGATGTGATGTAAGATCTAATGAATAAAAGGGAATGCCAGATGAAAAGAAGAAGAATGAACTCACCTTGACAGTGAGGAGAGGAGGAACAAACTTAAAATCTGGAAATGATTGTCGCAAATATATCAAAACTGGGAACTATTCTGGATCTAGAACTCTAAGACCTGTAATTCCCAACTGTGAAATTTTCAGATCCAAAGGACAATTCTAAATCAAGTTGGCCTTGTCCAATAAATTTAGACTTGTCTTGGAGACTCAAAATTTGACAAATTTATGTAGACGATCAGTCACTGGTTCTATAACTCTCAAAATCTAGATCTAAGACTAAGCCACTTGTTCCCATACACAAGAAATAAAAGGGAATTTTTTGTGGAAATGGGCTTTCCTTGGTAAAGCCCCTATATAGGAATTAACCTTGAAATAAAATTGAAGTTGCATAAAGAAATGTAATTTAGATCTGAAACAAAAATCACCTTATACCTCAATGATGCAATGCCTCTTTGGAGATGATCACGAGTGTTTATACAATAGCTTGGACTCCACAAAAACCCAATAGTAAATCACAAAACCAAACCCTTGAATAAGGAATGTTGTAGTTTACCACAATGTTGGATTGAGGAAGAAAGAGAAGAAGAAGACTTGATGGATGATTGTAGATCTCCTCCCTTGATTTTAAACTTCTTTTCTTGACCTCCAATGGGGAAAGAAGCTATATCTATGGAAGGGAATTCCTTGAATTCATGATGGAAAGGATTTATTGAAGACTTGAAATTCTTAATGGCTTCCTTGCACTTGAATTCTTGATGGGCTTGAATGCTTGACAATTGACGCCTTCACTAATGGAGGCTTTCTTTGATCTCTTGAGTGCATAATATCTTACTTGCATGAAGATTACTCTTTAATTGTAGGTATGTAATGGAAGTTAAAATGAGGGGAAGAGGTCTCCTTTAATACACATTTTGGGGCTCAAATTTTTGGATTCGACCAAGAAAATGAATTAGGATAAAACACCTTCACATTGGGCCTAGAGCCTACTTAAAACCTATCCCAAAAAACAAGACCAACCTGGGTCAACCTTGTCCATGACTAGGTATAATTAGGTCAACATATTCCCCATACGGTTGATTTTGGAGTGATTATGGGTCTAGGACAGTGTGAAATTTTTTGGGGAAAGAGCATGAAAGGTGCAAAAAATAAAGCATGAATACCTTCAGATCTAGGAATCACCAAAATAGGGTTTAATAGGTCCTAGATAGAAAATGAATTATATGAATGGATGGATAATTGGGGAATTATGCATATAAATTAGATTTATTCTCAAGTTTTGAACAAGTAATGTTGACCTAAAGGATGCAAAAGGGCTGGAAAGATGTGAAATCAATGTGGGGACCCATAGATTCTAAAATAGGCTAAAAATCAGTAGCTAATAAGGGTTCTTAGTTTTTAGGATGGTACATTTAGCCCCCACTTTAGTAGGATATGAGTCCAATTCATGCTCATGGTAAAGTAGTAGAGAGAAAGAGAGAGATGAAGATTTGGGGAAAACTACAAAGAGATAAGACATCTCTTAGTTGAAGAACTTAAGCCCCCAAACCAAGGATCTCAACCCATTCATTCCATATACAAGGATACAAAAAACAAAAAAATGTCTAGAGCTTACTAAGATTCCAAGTCAACTAGTTGAAGATACCTTTCTAAATAAAATGTATCAACCACTAATATCATACTCAAAAATCTATTGCAAGAGAACAAGTCGTCACCTTAAAAGAGAAAGAGCATACATCAAAGATAAGATAAGACTTTGTGATCTAATTCAATAGAAAAGTGTGTTATGTTATGGAACCATGGAGGAGAGATCAAGGAAATCATGATGACATAGACTAGGAAAATTATGTTGCACTAGGTGATCCATGAGAGAGAGATAAGAGAAAGGAAGGAGAATTTATGGTCTAGCAAATTGTGTTATGCTAATCAATTCTTACCTTGGAAAATTTAGCATAGAGCGGTTTGAGAATGTTTTGTGCATGGGGCGGATTAGGGGGATTAGTCTTACAGAAACCATTGTCTCCATGTGGATTCATGTCTAGGGATTAGTCTTGTGAAAATTCTAGATGAATCCATGTTCTAGGATTAGTCTTGTGAAATTTTTGTATAAATCCATGTCTAGGGGTTAGTCTTTGAAATTTTGTATGAATCCATATTCAAGGATTAGTCTCTATGGAAACTTCCATGTGAATCTATGAGTTGTGATTAGTCTATGGGTCAATGTAATGTACAAGGAAGGTCGTATATATCATTCCCCCCTTAATATGGAAAAATAAATACTATTTTGACATCATACAGAAATGATGAACATAGATAGAGTATTTTCAACATCTAGAAAATATCCACAAGCAACACCCAGTCCAAATGAAAGAGTTCACGGCTCCTATGAGGTCATGGAAGGGATGAATGCAAAGAGATACCATGCAAGAAGTGTAAAAGATATCCTTATGAAGGATAAAACACTCTTAGTCTCCAAGATAAGGGATTTTTCCACCAAAGAAACCCAATGACAAACAATGGAAGAGTTTATGGTCAAGGATCCATATTCCTAATGTAAACCAACATTTCTATATAATAATGGATGTCACATGAGAAACAAATACCACTTAGTCAAGGGAAAAGTGGATCCTTGAAGAGTATGAGAGAGATTGGTGTAATACCCTTTCCCCATAGTGTGGAGACAAGGATAAAGAGGACCTATTTTGCTACTCGCAGAGTATGAGAAAACCATGCATAACAACGAGCCCCCAAGGAATATGCTAACAATGTTACATAATGAGGAGCAACATAATAGGGAATTAGATGTTAATTATAGAAATTAGGATTGAAAAATATCTCATTGTGACAAGATGGGTAAATAATTTCATTCTCTAGTTTTTTTTGGATTTTGTAATGTAAGGCTTGACATTCATTAGTAGAGTGGTCATGATATTGGTGATACATGAAGAAAGGAAGATACATAAGATTTTGACTTTGTTTCTTTTTTCATTTAGGCCTAGTAATCACCTTAGCATGCAGAAGGTTAGGAAAAATAATTTCTTGATTAAAGGTAGATATACGAGAAGTGTTAGGTGATGAAGGAGAGGATGTGGAAAAAGGAAGAGAATAGAAACAAAATACTTCAATAGGTTTCTTACCATTACCCATACTTTTTTGCACACCTCTTGATCCATGTTTGGGATTGTGATTCACGGTACAGTTAACATTGAGAGTAACAGTTTGTGGTTGTTTGTAAGGATTCAATCCTAGTCCATAAGAATGTTCATGCCCCTCATTTCCTAAGGGAAATTGAATTCCTTTCTCATGTTTTCCACATCCATTCCCATTGAATCCATGTTTCGGTAATAAATGATAACCAGGGCCATAACAAGAAGCCATATAAGGAAGAGTTAATAGAGCCTCAAAGGTCACTATGTCATCTGAAAGGACACTAATATAAATAAGATCATCCATAGAGTCTTGATCTTATTTTTCTTCAATAGACGCAGGTTTATTGCTTGACTCAGTATTACAACTATTCATTCTATCATCTTCCATAAGTGTGTACATCATATTTTTGTAGATAAACTTGATTTTTTTATAAAGAGTGGAAGGAACAACATATATAGAATGTAACCAAGGTCTACCCAAAAGAAGATTGTAATTAAGGGGTCCAAGCATGACATGAATAGGCGTGTCCAAAATAAAAAGACCTACCTTAATAGGAAAGTTAATGAGACCCAATGTTTTCTTAGCAACATTGTCAAAGCCACAAATATGAATAAAATTAGGTTTAGTAGTTGAAGCATCAGCTTTGATCTCTTTCAACATGTCCATAATAAAAACATTTAGTCTAGACCCATTATCAATTAAGGTCCTACGATTGAGATTACCATTGATAAGGTTGGCCACCATAAGGGCACCATGTTGATCTTGAACTTATTTATACGGTAAATCATCATTAGTAAAGACAATTTGAACTGGGATAAGCATATCATGCATACATTCCAAAAATGAATTAATACTATCTTGATTAGGTGGTGAAATTGGAAAAGTTGTTAAATATTTTTGTTAGGCTTCATGATATGTAGGATAAGTTTGAAGAAGTTCCCAAAGGGAAATCTTAGCAATAGTAGCATGTAATTGATCTACCAAATCTTACTCTTTTCCAATATTTTGAGGAAGGTGAGGTGGAGGAGGAAGCACATGTTGAGAAGGTGCGAGAAAATTATGAAAAACTAGATTAGTAGGTTGAGGATTGTTTCTTGTATGATAGGTATGATTCACCTCATGATATTCCTTAATAAATTCCAAAGGATTCCTAGATTTTCCTTTCAAGGTTATAATTTTCTTATTCAGAGTTTGAAAAGAACTTTGTTGATTATATCCTTTGACCATAATTGAAGGTGTAGTGGAATTTTGAGAAGGTTTTTAAGGATAACCCTTAATATTAACCATAGGTTTGTTACATATTTGGAATGGATTTGATTGAGCGCATCCTTTGACAGTTATCACAGGCTTTTTGGCTACCATAGGTTGAGAATGAAAAATAACATTCACTATTGATCAAACTCTTTACTATTCATGAGTTTATCACTAGAAGGGAGAGAATTGAGGAAAACAGTAATGATATGATGCTATTTTTCCAAGATGTCCTTATAATAGGGAGTATGGACATCC
The DNA here is from genome assembly GCA_018584345.1 of Thuja plicata. Taxonomy (NCBI): domain Eukaryota; kingdom Viridiplantae; phylum Streptophyta; class Pinopsida; order Cupressales; family Cupressaceae; genus Thuja; species Thuja plicata. The sequence continues at coordinate 1,014,924 of MU223476.1, forward strand.
TTAAATGATTCATATGTAGAAGGAGTGTAAAATGAAGGTAAGGTAATATTAAAAAAAGTATTTAGAATTTCCTCCTCTTAATGTACATCTTAGGGGAAGGATCGTCATCATATATGAATGTGACAGCTCTAGAAATTTCAACCATTATATCATATTCTTTTATGAAGGTTGCTTCATGAGGAAGAGAATAATCAATATTAATGTCCAAGGGTTCATCCCAAATAGGAGAATCATAAGGATAGGAATATATTTGTGAATAAAGCACACTTTAGGAGAGGAATCATCATGAGTCACTTGAGTTTGATCCCTAAAAGGAAAAGGATGGGAAGGAAGTCAGGATAAATTATTCATCTCTTGTATCAAAATGTCTTCAAGAGAGTGAGAGTAATCAATGTATTTATCCAAGGGCTCATCTAAAATAGGAGAATCATCAAGGGTAGGAACGTCTCCATGAATAAAGCACACTTTAGGAAAGGAATTATTATGACTCACTAAAGCATGATCTCTATAAGGAAAGTGATGGAGAGAAAAGTAGGGTAAAGTGTCATTTTCTTGCACCAAAATGTCTTGATAAGGGAGATGCATATTAGTAGAAGGATCAACATCATCTTACAAGATTTCATCCTTTCGAGGGAGATTGTGTGAAGAAATGTGAATATACTCATGTTGTGATAAAAACATTTCATGAGTGGGATTGGTTTTGGGAGGGACAATAGTGTGACTACGAATGAAATTAAGAACTAAACTATTATCATATGCATGAAAGGAAACATTTTGAAATTATTTTAAGAAACTTTAAATTGAACTAGTAAATGATGACAACAACTCCATTCATATAATGAAAGTACAAATAAATGAAAAATGCATAAAATGAAATTTCTTTGTGTTTATTTTGTTATTATTTTGAAACATATAATCATGAAAATGAAATGAAAGAATACAATGGATCTATGAACCAATATAATGCATGAAAAGAAGGTCTAAATGGATAGACTGCCTACAAGGTATATTTAGACAAGGAGGACCTAACCAAAATCAAAAGGATATCCAAATTCATAGTTTGTAGAAATATGATGTAAATGAATAAAAAATAGATCTAGATATTTAAATACATATGAAGGAAATCTAACACCAAAATCAGAATGGAAATGTTATGAGTTGGGTTCACCAAAAGATAAAATATAAAATGGAAAGAAATGCTAGAATGAAGATCACTCACAAAATCAAATTGTGAATTGGAATACAAACCCAAACTTAAACCAATCTGGTTAGCACAAACCGAAAGGATGAAGGGGTGCTAATGTAAGATTTAGGTAAAAAGGGGGATTGGGTATTCCTTATGGAATAGAGTGTGATTATGATATGTAGAATTATGAAAGTAAATTATGCTATGATAAAGGAAATGAATTCTAGAAAGATGTGATGTAAAAAATGATGTATAAATGGAAATTAAAGATGAAAAGAATAAGAATGAACTCACCTTGAAATCTAGGTGAGGAGGAACAAACTTCAAATCTGGAAATGATTGTTGAAAATCTATCAAAATCAAGAACTATTCTAGATCGGGAACTCTGAGACTTGTAATTCCCAACTATGAAATTTGTAAATCCAAAGGACAATAATAACTCATTTCAAACTTGTCCAATAAATTTTGCCTTGTCCTGGAGACACAAAATTTGAGAGATTTTGTAGAGGATCATCCACTGGTTCTGTAACTCTCAAAATATTGATTTGAGATTGTGCCACCTGTTCCTGCACACAAGAAAGAAAGGGGAAATTGTTGTGGAAATGGGCTTTCCTTGGTCAAGCCCCTATATATAAATTAACCTTGAAATTAAATTGAAGTTGCATATGGAAATGTAATCTAGATCTGAAACACAAATCACCTTATACCTCAATGATGCAACGCCTCTTTGGAGATGATCACAAGTGTTGATGCAATAGCTTGAAATCCACAAAATCCCAATAGTAAATCAGGAAACCAAACCATTGAATAAGGAATGTTGTAGTTTTCAACTATGTTGGATTGAGGAGGAAAGAGAAGAAGAAGACTTGATGGATGATTGTAGATCTCCTCCTTTGATTGAAAACTCCTTTGTTTTACCTACAATGGGGAAAGATGCTAGATCTATGGAAGGGAATTCCTTGAATACATGATGAAAATGATGGATTGAAGACTTGAAATGATTTATGGCTTCTTTGCACTTGAATTATTGATGGGATTGAATGCTTGACAATAGATGACTTTACTAATGGATGCTTTCTTGGATCTCTTGAATGTGTTGGTTTACCCTACTAAAGATAGTTTACTTAGAGGGGGTGAATCAGAAAATAATGAGCCTTAATACTTTAAATCTAAACCTTTGATTCAACTTGATAATTTAAACAACAACAACAGCAACCAAAACTTGTAAACTCTTCAAAAACTTGATAAAAATAAAATAACATACACAATTATCAAGCATCACATGCAACACCAAATTTAACGAGGAAACCCTATTTGGGGAAAACCTCCATGGGAATTATCACCCACAAAAATAAATACTCTTCAAAAGTATGCTCGGTTAAGAGCCAATCCTGTTAAAGATTACAATGCATGTTTATTAGATGTGACCCTGTTAGGAGATTCACCTTAGACCTCTTAAGATATTCATCCTGTTAGGATTGGCTTGGTTAGAGGGCTTAAAAATTCATCCTATAATGTTACCTTTCTCAAGGATTTACAAAAGAACTTGTTAGGTCCACTCGGTTAAGAAATTTTATGTTACAAATGTTAGTAAGAAATATTGTACTAATGTGACCTATGATTCTACAACTATACTTTGCTTGATCAGATGCTTTGTTCACTCTCTAAAACTTACTAGCCCCAAAACTCATCAATTCATTAGTCTCTCCTCTGGACTGGATATCCAACTCTTTCACTACTCTGCTCGATATCTCTTCAACTATTTACTTTTCTAGCAACTTTGTATAAACATACAGACTCATAAATATATAGGCCTTTGGTTTTCCCTCAATTGCGCTTAGCCATCTGGTCATCTCAAATGAACTGATTTGAAATGTGTCTGCAACTTGGTTAAGAGGTTAACCATGCCTCATGACTTGCACTTATTCTTGGAACTCACAACTTTATTTTGTCGCTTAATCTACATCACTTATTTTGAATTTTACTTTTCATGACCATAGATCTTGTAATAGACTTTGTCTTTGTGCTTAGTGACTTCTTGATTTGCGTGCCTTTTCATTAAATTTGTTCTGCTCCTTGACTTCAATCTATGTTCATGCTTTGTTCTGTGCTCAATGACTTTGGTGAATATCTTCACTAGGTGTCTGACTTCACTCAATTACCAACCTTGCTCGGTAACTGACCTTGATCAATTGTCAGCTTCACTCAGTGACTATCTTTTCTTTGCTTGACTGACAAACACTTCATTGCTCAATAACTAGGTTTTTCCCTTTAGCGACTTGACCTTTCTGCTTTACCGACTTAACAACATCAATTTTAAGTAAAAACAATTAAATACCAATAGTTCCTTATCATTGTCTATTCTTTATTATCTTCCCAATTATGTTCCTCTCTAACTGGTATGGAAACTAATTAATATAAACTAGAATTCAATTGCTTGACATCAATGAAAAACTAACAACTAATCCAACCATTCTACTTGCTTGTACTCTTCTGAACTCAGTATTCATCACCATTACCATCACTTGGTTAATAATATCCCTCTTTGGCATTGATGGAAACACTATCAATTGATGATGGTATACTCTGATCTCTCTATAGTATCTCTACTCCATCTTAGCTTGTCCTTCTTTTTTTCCTTCTGTTACATTCTCCCTCTTACATGTATTTTCTTTTACTTGTATTCATCACTTACTTCTCCCTTGTGGAGTCATCAATTACATACTTCTCCCTCTTTGAAAACAATGCCAAAGATTCATACTCCTGAAATCTTGTTTAGGTAGTGAATCATACCTTGCATGTACTGATTTCTCTTTGCATACATAATTCCTTTCATAACTTCCGGCATCACCTAAAGTTTGATCACTCAGCATCAACTCAAAATTTAGATATTCTAATGTATTCTAGAATTGATGCAACATGCCTCTTACATTAATGAATATTGAATAGGGGTAGAACCCCTAATTTACCTCTGAGATACTAAAAATCATCCTTTGGTAGTGGCTTGGTGAATATGTCAGAAAGTTGTTCTTTTGAACTCACATATTCCAAAATTACAAGCTTGTCTTGTCCTTGCTCTCCCAAGTAGTGATACTTGATAGATATGTGCTTGGTCTTTGAGTGCGTTATCAGAATCTTTGATATGTTTATAGCACTTGTATTGTCACAATAGATAGTGACTAGATCGGTGATCTCTTCTTGCATACCTTCTATTAGTTGTTTGATCCACACAATATTTGCACAATTCATAGTTGTAGCAACATACTCAGGCTCGGTAGTAGACTGTGATAAATACAACTTTGTTTCTTTCTTACCCATGTAACTAGTCTTTCTCCTAAAAGGAAATCTCCTCCGCTTGTACTCTTTTTTTCATCATTGTTTCGATCCCAATCAACATTAGTATAGATTTTCAAGTCAACGTCTCCTCATTTATTGTATAGTATGCCAAAATATTCAGTTCCTTTCAAATATCTAAAAGTTCTCTTAACTGCAGACATATGTGTTTCCTTTGGATCGGAAGAAAACCTTGCAATAATTGCTACTACATGAGCAATGTGGGTTATGTTGTGCACTACATATTGAAACTTACCAATCATGGATCGGTAGAGTATCTCATTGACTTCTTGTGACTCATCATCTATAGATAACTTGTAGCTAGTGACCATCAGTGTTCTAACTAGTTTTGAGTCATCCATACCAAAGGTCTTTATGATCTCCTTAATATATTTTTCTTGTGTAATATAGATCCCATCCTTGACTTTTTGAATTTTAAGTCTAAGAAATAACTTAATCTCTCCAATCATAGACATTTCAAACTCCTTTCTCATCTCCTCAACAAAAGATCTACACAATGTGTAATTTCCTCCAAAGATAATGTCATCAACAAATATCTCAACAATTAAAACTTTGTTATTACTATCACATTTTAGATACACATTTTTGTTGTCACTAGTTCTTTGAAATCCTATCTTTATTAGATATGAATGCAATCTCTCATACCATGCTTAGGGTGTTTATTTCAAGCCATAGAGTGATTTATGAAATTTGCATACCATGTCTCGGTTAGTATTCTCAGAGAAAAACTTCATCTTGTTCAATATATACTTCCTCTTCAAGAATATCATTGAGAAATGTAGACTTAACATCCATTTGATAAACTTTGAATCCCTTACAAGATGCATATGCTAGTAGAATCCTTACTCCTCCTAATCTAGAAATAGGTGCGAAAGTTTCACCATAGTCAATTCCTCCTTCTTGTGCATACCCCTTGCAAACTAATCTTTCTTTGTTTATGATTACATTACCATGTTCATTCACCTTATTTCTAAAAATCCACTTAGTACCAATTATATTCTTATCTTTTGGTCTCGGTACCAAACTCCATGTATTAATATTTTGAATTTAATCTATTTCTAACTTCATTTCTCTCATCCAATATTCACTTTACAAAGCATCTTTTACTTTTATTGGTTCAAGTTCACATATTAAACATGTGTTTTCTCTTACCTTGCTTCTTGTTAGAACTCTAGCAGTCTTATCTCTAATGATTTTACTCTGTGAGTGGTGTCTCTTTACATACTTTACCAACATAGGCTCGGTAACCATTGGTATCTCTTCATTTCCATCATTCAGTGGAAGATCTCTCTACTCATCTTTGCATTCCTTCTTGATGTCTTCATCATTCTTCTATGTAAATTCATCAATCCTCACATTTGCACTTTCTACAATTTTTTTAGTATGATTATTCAAATATTTGTAGGCTTTTCTCTTAGTAGATTATCCCAAAAATATTTTGCTATCTCCTTTAGAGTCAAATTTTTTATCTCTTGCATCTTTAAGAATATAACACCTACTTCCAAATACTTTTAACTAACTTACATTCATTTTGTGTCCATACCAGATCTCATAAGGTGTTTTATTAGTTACCTTCTTTAGTTGGACTCGGTTAAGAGTATAAGAAGCAGGGCTGACTGATTCTCTCTAGAAGGTTTGAGAAATCTCATTCTCAATCATCAGTGTTCTAGAACAATCCATAATGGATCTATTTCTCCTTTCATCTATACCATTCTATTGTGGTGTTCTCAGTGTAAATATCTGCCTCTTTATACTATGTTCATTGCAGAAGAGTGTAAATTCATCAGATCTAAACTTTCCACCTTTATTAGATCTCAAACATTTCATTTGTCTCCCTGTTTATTTTTCAACTCTAGCCTTGTACCACTTAAACATTTGAAATGCATCAAATATTTCTTTTGAAAACATAACCGGCATCATTCAAGAATAATCATCAACAAACGATATGAAGTATTTATCTCCATAGTAGCTTTGTGTTCTCATGGGACCACATAGGTTGGTGTGTACCAGTTCCAATATACCTTGTGTAGTATAGGTTTTTCTTGTAAAGCTTGATTTATTCATCTTACCTACTTGACATCCCTTACACATTACATTCTCTAGTTTGTCTAGACTCAATAGACCTCTTAATCTATTCTTCTTACCCACTTAGATTAAGTTATTAAAATTAGCATCTCATAGCCTTTTGTGCCATCGTCATACATCTTCAATCTTAGCAAATAGAAAACTCTTTATGGATGTGTCAAGGTAGAATAAGTTACCTTTAGATTGACCTTTGGTAGCAATCAGACTTCCCTTCTGATCAAATACTTTAACCTTCTTTTTTTAAATTCCAGTCGGTAACCTGTATTATTTAATTATGCCACACTTAACAAATTGTATTTCAGGCCTTCAACCCAATATACATCATCACACTTAGTATTGTTCAGAAGAAATATAGAACCTTTTCCCTTCACATGATATGGGGCATCATTTCCAAATCTAACATTACCACTATTATGCTCTTTCAAAGTAACAAACTTATCAGTATCACCAGTCATGTGGTGTGAGCAACTATTTTCTATAATACATGTATCATTTTTACTTACTTCTTATATTAGGGCTTTGTCTTTAACGTACATTTCTTCATTAGATTCATCTCTAATATCAACGTAAAAAACTTCTTCATCATCATCAGTGTCATCATTAGATGAACCTCCTTTAGCAATGTAGCATATTTTCTTTCCTTTGTTCTTGAAATCTCTAAATCTTCTAAATATGTTCTTAGTCTTTTTTTTGTCTCTGTTATCTCTCTTCTCATTATTATTAGGAGAATTAGAAGCTATGTGACCAATCTTGTTGCATGAAAAACATTTCAAAGATATCTTACCTTTGTACTTTCATTTTCCTCTGAGTAATCTCCTAGCCAATAATGATTCAAATTCAGCTTCATTCTTTTCATCTTCAGCATATAGATCTTCCATCTCACTCTTACAACTATAAAACCTTTCACTAGCACTACTTGCATATTCATCACTATACTTCCCAATAGTCAAGGATGATTTGAATGCAGATTCAATCTTATAAGTAGCAGGCAAACTATTATCAAAATCATTTAGCTCAAAAGAAGTTAGCTTACCTATTTTCCAAAGTAACAACCATCTATGGAATGGATCTCAGCTCTTGAATAGAAGACACGCAGATGGCATAGATAGGTAGCACTATTCTAAGTATCTAGCTTGTAACATATTCTTCATTAATGGTTCTACCAACACCTCTAATAGCAATAGAAATCTCCTTTAGTCTTATGTTATATGTTGTAATGTTTTCTCCTTCTTTCATTTTCATTGATTCAAACTTTCCTCTTAAGCTTTCAGCCTTAGCTTCCAAAACATGATGATCTCCACCAAAAACTAGTGTAATCTTATCCCACATCTTCTTAGCAATAGTACAACCTTCTAAATCATTGAACTCTAGGTCGATGAGGGTACAAGTTATCTCTATCATCACTTGTGTGTGTTCTTGTCTTTTTCTTATCTGCTCAAGTGTCAGAGGACCACATAGTGGACATGAGTACTCATTTTCATGATGATCTGATGCATAATATCCAATACCATATATGTGAATCCTCATTTTGCTTTTCTGTGTAGAAAATTTATTCCTATTCAACTTCAGCGCTTCCCTCTTATACATCTTTGGATCTTTAAATCAAGTACCTTTAAACTTATGTTCTTGGAGCACTAGCTCTGATACCAATTGTTGGTTTACCCTACTAAAGATGGTTTAGTGAGAGGTGGGGTGAATCAGAAAATAATGAGCCTTAATACTTTAAATCTAAACCTTTGATTCAACTCGGTGATTCAAACAACATCAACTACCAAAAATTGTAAACTCTTCACAAACTTGATTAAAATCATACAACACAAGTAAATAAAATTCACAGTTATCAAGCATCACATGCAACATGAGATTTAATGAGGAAACCCAATTTGGGAAAAACCTCTATGGGAATTGTCACCCATAAAAAGAAATACTCTTCTAAAGTATGGTCAGTTAAGAGCCAATCCTATTAAAGATTACAATGCACATTTGTTAGATGTGGCCCTATTAGGGGATTTACCTTAAACCTGTTAAGATCTTCATCATGTTGGGAGTGGCCTAGTTAGAGGGCTTAAACATTCATCCTAGAATGTTACTTTTCTCAGGGATTTACAAAGGGACTTGTTAGGTCCACTCAGTTAAGATATTTTTTGTTACAAATGTTATTAATCAATACTGTACTAATGTGACCTGTGAGTCTACTGTTAGAATACTTCAGGGATAACTAAGAGGTGGGGGGTGAATCAGTTATCAGAAACTTTATCTTTTCTTATACTTATTAATCCAGAAATTAAATGCACATTCAAATAGCACATTACACAACACATCAATTTGGTTATGGGGAAACCAAATGGTGAAAACCCCGGTGGGAATTAGTACCCACAAAGAACTATATTGTTTATAGTAATCCATGTTAAAAGATCTTCCAACCCTATTAGGAGTTGTTCATTAGAATGTAGTAGTATAGTGACTTGGTTAAGGGTCTAACCCTGTTAGGAGTCTTTTACAATAACCCTGTTAGGGGTGGTGGACTCACTGTCCAAGTGGTGAAGGCTACAACCTTCTGGTTATTTGATACACACTGTATCAACAAGGTGAACTATTGTTTGTGACACTGCTTGTCTAATTAGTTCCTTTTGTGCACCGATGCTTTAACCTCTTGTAAATAACTACAACAATATTCTCTATGTTCTGAAAGCTTCTACTTCAATATCTATATTATCAACATATGATAAATATAGCTCTGTTGCTTTAACACTTTGCTCTGCTTTTCTTATCTGGCTTTCGCAACTCTTCTTATCACAAATGACCTTCTATAAGTACATACACCAAGTATGAGATCATGGGACCTGTAAGACAACTCTTCATAACATCCTTGTTAGCTCTATTAAGCACGCAAGCATAATCACAACCACGCAAGTATAAACTGAATAGAGGTGTCGCTTCACCAAGTCAGCTTCACCAAATTAACCATAACTTTGCAATCTTCTTGAAATACATATGGTGCCTTTAGATTAATATCAAAAACTCATAACTCATCAAGAATATACACACGCATATCTTGAAGATAGGCGCAACTCAATAAACACGTTACATACATCGGCCTTAAACCGTTATTCCTCCAGAACTGTAACCGTCAATAACAGAATTACATATCTTTACTGAAACATCATATTTGGGTTTACGTGTATGAACATAGCATAATAAACATGTCAACAACATGTATCTATCCACGCAAGTCTTCATGTCATCATATGGATAAGTACATACAGAAGTACTATTGTGTATTATATGTTGTCATCAATGACAAACATACAATCAATCAACTGTTCAGAATCAAATCTCCAACATCTACAACTATACTTTTCTTGATCAAATTCTTTGTTTTCTCTTTGAAACTTACTGGTACAAGCAACTCATTAATTCGTCAGTCTCTCCTCTAGACTGGATATCCAACTCTTTCACTACTCTTCTCGGTAGCTCTTCAACTATTTACTTCGCCAGAAACTCTGTAAAAACATACAAACTCATCAATATATATTCCTTTGTTTTTCCTCTTAATCCTATTTATTAGGTTTTCCCTCAATTGCACTCAGTCATCCGATCATCTCAAATGAATTGATTCAATGTATCTAAAACTTGGTTAAGTGGTTAACTGTGCCTCGTGACTTGTAATTTTTCTTGGAACTCACAACTTTCTTTTGTCTCTTAATATACATCACTGATTTTGACTTTGACTTTTCATGATTGTAGATCTTGTAATAGACTTCATCTTCATGCTTAGCAACTTCTTGATCTTTCTGCCTTTGCATTAAATTCATTCTACTCCTTGAATTCAATCTATGTTCATGCTTTGTTCCATGATCGGTGACTTTGATGAATATCTTCACTTGGTGTCTGAATTCACTCGGTTACCAACATTGCTCGGTAACTAACCTTTCTCGATTGTCAACTTTGCTCAATGACTATCTTTGATTTGCTTGACCGACAAACACTTTACTGCTCAATAACTAGGTTGTTCCCTTTACTTACTTGACCTTTCGACTTTAACAACTTAACAACATCAAATGTTAAGTAAAAAAAATTATACCAATAGTTCTTTATCATTGTCTAATCTGTATTATCTTCCCTATTAATTTACTCTCAATGATAAACTAACAACTGATCTAACCAGTCTACTTTCTTGTATTCTTCTAAACTCGATCTTCATCGCCATTACCATCTATTGGTTAATAGAATACACAATAGATTACTTTCCGAAAGATGTCTCTTGAATTTTTGGTATGTAATGGATGTGAAAATAAGGGGAAGAGGTCTCATTTTATACACGTTTGGGGGTTCATAGTGTGGTCGTCCTAGGAAAAGAATTAGGAGAAAACACCTTCACATTGGGCCAGGATCCCACCTATAACCAATCCCCAAGGACAAGGCTGGCTTGGTTTGAACTTCTCCAAGACTAGGACAAATTAGGCTGACCTAGTCCCAAAAGGTTTGATTTCAGAGTGATTCTAGGTCTAAGAAAGTGTGAAAATGTTTAGGGAAAGAGCATGAAAGGTGTGGAAAATAAAACATGAATACCTTCGGATCTAGGAATCACCAAAATGGGTTTAAATAGGTCCTAGATGGGAGATGAATTATATGAATGGATGTATAATTGGGGAATCATGCATAGAAAGTAGATCCATTGTTAATTTTTTAACAAATAATATTCACTTGAAGGATGAAAAAGGTCTAGAAAGGTGTGAAATCAATGTAGGAACCCATAGATGCTAAAATGGGGATAAAATGAGCACCTAATAAGGGTGATTATTTTTTAGGATAGTACACTTGCACAATTTGAAAATTTATCATATTTGGTTAGTTATAAGTTTGAATGGTAGTTGTAGCCATTGGGAAGGTGAAAAACCTTTTAAATAATTTATTTTCATCGACCATGGTCTTAATGGGATGTATAGTGATGAATTGAGGCAATAAGACCTTGATTGTGTTCTTGCAATTCAATATTTTTCTTTATTCTAATAGGTTGTACATACTTGTATGAACTATTAGTGGTCTGAAATCTATTGGATCTGATGGGACTCTAAATTATATTTCTATTGGTGCTGATTTCTTTCATTTTTATTGTGGTTTGAGAAAATTAGAGCTAGATTACTAGACTACATTCTGAAACCATAGGATCAAGGGTTTGGTGAAATAAAAAATGATTTGGATACCATTCCACCTTTAGAAAAGGTTGTAACCTACTAGAATGGTAGGTCTTGACATGTATTTTAATACTAAGAAAGTTGAAGGAGAAAATCTTGTGTTTGCAGCAAATGGAGTTATGCCTAGCCCAATATTTCATATGTATTGGGCCAAAATGATTGTTTAGAAAGAGGTTTTTATAAAAGGATGAGGGAATGATCATTCATTTTGTTAAAAATTGTTTATTTAGACCAAATTTTATTGGTACCAACCCTTAGAGTGGATATTTGGTGAGGGAGCCAAGTTTAATGCACTTGCTTTGGAAAAGTGGCCTAATTCAGCCTAGGATCAGTTTTACCAGTTAATTATAAGGGAAGATGGTCCAAAGTACCTCTAATAAAATTTGTGACATGTTGTATAATCCCCAAAAGGGTATCCTAAAATATGCTCATCTTCTAGAGATCCAGTTTGTGTCAAGGGTTATGATCAAAATTGTCACTTAGGAGGACTACAATGGATTAGGCTTGTTTGTGTGAAGAGCCTAGTAAATTGAATAACCAAGACTCTTAAGGTTTGTTAAGGGTATGAATATGTTATGTATACTTGATCTAAGGTATCTCCAATTCTAGTTTAAATATTTTGAAATATTGAACCATTATTGGTGCTTGTAGCCCCGTACAAGCATAAAGTCATTGTGAAGGGGGTCTTGAGTTTCTAAAGGGTGAACTTTGGGTTTTGTTAAGAGTCCAAAATAGTATGAATACATGTATCTCTAAATTCATGACGTACCAAATACCAACCCTTGTAAAGGTATCTTTCCAAATATGATTCTCTTGGAACTTGATGAAGGAGTGTTTTCCCTATTGTTGTGAAATACAGTATCAATGCATAGTTATTAACCCATGTTTTGCATCAATTGGTATCAAATTCTAGGTATTAGATATTTTGAAGGTTGAAAATTTGAAGGAAAATATGTCTCCTAAGGGTAGTGATCAAAATACTTGAAAGAGAGATTAAGTAGTTAAATTAGCCTCAAGAAGCAATCTTAGCCAGATTTGCAGCATTAAAGATTTAAAGTGACCGAGAGGAAGATGAAGAGGGTGAGAGTGAAAACCCTACAGGGGAAGGAGAAATATATTTTGAGGATGTGAGGATGTAAATACTCCTAAAATCTATCAAAGGAATTGATTCCAAGACCAAAGTGTGCTTACCCATGTAGGAAGGAAGGTAAGATGGAGAAGATCTCCTAGATTGGATAGGGGCATTGGATAACCATTTTGAGTGTGAAGATGTAAAAGAATACCAAAAGGTGATGGTGGAAAAATCCAAATTGAAATGATGTACATGGATTGTGTGTGGGCTGAAAGGTGGAAGAAAGGGAAGCCTAAGATGATCTCTTAGGATAGGATGGTGGAAAAACTTAGGGAGAAGTTCCTACCAAGTGACTACAATATTCAATTGTTCAAAAGGTTGAAAATATTAAACAAAGGGAGATGGATGTGCAACAATACATGGAAGAATTTTATGTTGGTCATAAGGGCAGGACATGAAGAAGATAATGAAGAGAATGTGGAAAGGTATCTCAATGGATTGAGGTACAACATTAAAGATGAGATGAGTCTCACCACACCGAGGATGATGGAAGAATGTTACAAGTTAGCAATCAAGGTTGAAGAAAATATCAAAAGGAGACAAGAGTAGAAAGGTAGGGGAAAAGGAATAAATTCTAGAGGAAGAGGGTCATTTTCTAATACAAGGAAGTCACATGTGAGTCAAGAGGATGAAAGAAAAATCCAAGACCAAGTTGTTGATCAGAGAGGTGGATTAAAAGTAGGAAGATTGGGGTTTAGGGCGTATTTAGATAATAAGGAAGAGGTTCCAATACATTCAAAGGAAGGTGCTATCAATATAAAAAATTTGGACATCAAGCATGGAAGTGTAATGAAATACTAACATCTACTTCACATGGAGGAGAAAGAAGGACTCAATTGGTGCAAGAATAGGATAATGAGAGTGTGAACTCTCCTAATCATCTTCCTCCTCTATAAATTAGATAATCCTTGATGATGATAAGAACACTCCTCAAAGAATCCAAGGAGAAAGAATCCACATAAAGAAGGAAATTATTCAGTACAACGTGCAAATGTAATGGAAAGGTATGTAAGGTAGTAATAGATTCAGGGAGTACTTATAAATTGGTGTCTAATGAAATGGTTGATAAACTAAAATTAGAAAATATTCCTCATGAAACACCCTAGAAAGTGTCTTGGTTGAATGACAATCAATCTATTTTGGTGAATGAACATGCTTGGGTTGGCTTCAGAATTAATGGGTACAAGTATAGGATAGTTTTTGATTTGTTTCCTATGGATTATTGTCATTTCTTTCTTGGAAAACAATGGCAGATTGATAGGAATGCAATTTATGATGGTAGATATAATACTTATGTTATTGAAAAGGATGGAACCAATTTTACATTGACTCCATAACAAGAATATGTTAAGGAAAAAACCAAGGAGAATGAGGGATAATTTTGGGTAGGAACGAGTTTATAAAAATTGAAAAAGAAAAATATGAAGAGTTTGCAACCATCACTAACAATGAAGATGTTGAGACAACAGGTTTGAAGAATGCCTCAAATTTGGAAAGAAAAGATGATGGATTGGTGTCAAAACCTTATAAAGGGAAAGTTACAATGAATTGAAAAATTGAGTAGAAAGGTATGATGAGATCATGATAGGAACAATGTTTTTTGTTAAGACATAGGTTTATAAATGTGATGATATAGAGATTATTGGGGTGGAGAATCTAGTGAAAGAGATGAAGATAAATGGTGAAGTGAATAAATGTGAATGAAAAGGACAAATAGGTGAGTTTAAGCATCCATCAAGAGTAAAGAAGAGGAAAATCTAAGAAAAATATGGCAGAGGTGTGGAATATTCACTATCAATTTCTAATGAGGGAAAGGTCATAGGGCATCCATTAATTCAGATTATTAAAATCGAACAATTTCTAGGTGATAATAAGTTCAAAAATAAAAATATTCAATATCTAATCCAAAGGAAAAGACTACCAAATGAAACAAAATTTTGAGAACAAGAAGGTGAAGTAACCAAGTATGATCTACAATAATACAATCCTTAAGAGACTTGAGTTCTTTTTCAGTATGGGTGTATTGAGCATGGGCACCTAATGTTATGCATGCCTCCATGAGGAAACCTTATCAAACTATTTTTTTATTCATTGGTCTTAGAATAAGATCCTTTGGACCATTTTGTACTTTTTGAACCCAATTAGTGTGTTAGGAAGGCAATTTGGGTCCATTGTTCAATGTTGCTATAAATAAGTGCAAAAGTTGTCAGGATGATCCAAAAAGATGTCAATATGGTTCCTATCATATCTAATCATGTAATAAGGTCTATCTAACCTCTTTAAACTTTTTTTTTAATGGTTTTAAGTCTTATAAAATCCTTTTAGGTTCCCTTAGAAATTTTTGTAGAAATTTGTCTTTTTTGTCAAAAGCTATCATTGCAACGTTTCTTGCACAATTGGAAAGGTTAACATTTGTGGTTAGTTATAAGTTTCAATGGCATTTGTAGCCATTGGGAAGGTGGAAAACCTTTTAAATACTTTTTTTTCATCAACCATGGGGTTGATTAGATGTATGCTGATGAATTGAGGCAATAAAAAATTATTTTTTTCTTGCATTTCCATATTTCTCTCTATTAAAGTAGGTTGTACAAACTTGTATGGACTCCTGGTAGTCTGAAATATATTAGATCTAATGGGAATATGAATTATCTTTCTATTGGTGGTGATTTCTTTCATTTTCATTGTGGTTTGAGAAAATTAGAGCCAGATTACTAAATTGTGTTCTAAAACCATAGGATCAAGGGTTTGGTGGAAGAAACAATATTTGGAGGCCATTCCACCATTAGAAAATTTGTAACCTGATGGAATTGAAGGTTTTGACATGTAATTTAATACTAATAAGGTTGTAGGACAAAAACTTTTGTTTAGAGCAAATGGAGTGATGCCCTAGCCTAATATTTCTTATGTATTGGGCTTAAATGATTGTTTAGAAAGAGAGTTTTATAAAAGGTTGAGGGAATGATCATTCCTATTGTTAAAAATTGTTGATTCAGACCAAATTTGATTATAACCAACCTCAAGAGTAGAGATTTGGAAATAGGGAGCCAAGTTTCATGCACTTGCTTTCGAAAAGTGGCCTAATTTGGCCATAGATTAGTCTTAACAGTCAATTATAAGGGTTCATGATCCAAAGTACCTCCAATAAAATTTATGAAATGTTGTTGTACGCCTCTCTTTCATGATTCGTTGTTCCCAAGTTTTCCAAAGGCGGGGGTTAGTAGCACCGGTTTGCAATGATAGAAATCAAATACACAAAGCTACCAATAACGAATACTTAAAACGTAACCAATAGAATGTACAAGCAAAGAAAGGAAAAAAATGAATGCAAACCCCGAAGTGCTTGAAGCTTCTATTGTCTCTCTCTACACCTTTCGAAACATTGTTTTTGATGCTCAATATTGGTGTGGGCAACATCTATGACTTGAGAAGCGTCGAGAATTTGATACTTGAAATGTGTGTGTGATCGCAAGATGGCTTGAATGCTAGAACCAAACTGATGGAGTAATGGCGCATGAGAGCTTGAAATCTGGGATCCTTCAAATGGTTATGAAGGGTTTATTATATAGGAATTGAGGATGAAATGAACGGTTGAGATCAATCCCAGAGGTAGGAATATGAACGGTTGAGATCAAAGGGAACTAGAGAAGCCATTAGTAAACTCCACCTCTTCAATTGGTAAAGAGGAGATAGAGTTTGGTTGATTGAAGAGCTAATTGTGAGTTACCTTTTAGAACTGAAGAGGTGGGTGGAGTTACCCAAGTGAACTAGAGAGATGGGTGGAGTTACCCATGTGAACTGGAGAGATGGGTGGGGTAACCCATGTGATCTGATTGGAGTTATCTCTTGAAAATAAATGAATATTTAATTCATTTATTTAATTAAATTTTTCAACATGTGAGATAATTGAATTCTTTTTTATTTAGAATTACTTTATTGAATGAAATTAAATTAATTTAATTGAAATTAATTTAATTGGAATAATTTAATTAGTAAGTTTAAATATTTCAATTTAAACTATAGGAAATTGAATTTAATTAATTAATTAATGGTAATTAATCAATTAATGTTAATTAATTAAATAAAATAAATTTTGGGAATTTGATTAGATCATTTGGGGAATGAATTTAGAAGAAAATAGATGATTAATTAACGATTAAAAAACCATTAATTAATAGATGAAATGAATTTAGAAGAAAATAGATGATTAAATAACAATTAAAAACCATTAATTAATAGATGAAATGAATTTAGAAAAAAATAGATGATTAATCAATGATTTAAAAATTTATTAATTAATAGGTAAAAATTAGTGTTTTTAATGTCAAGTTGCAAGTCTGTCCATTTTAGGGTGTCTACATTAGCCCCTCTTTGATGCAATGTGACTTGTCACAGTGTGTCAAAGATTCTCTAGTTTTGAGCTTGCCCCAGCTTGCCCCGGCGATAGTAGGTGTATTTATGCCCCCTCAACAAATTTGAGCGAAAAGTCATGACATGAGCGTTAATTTGTTGAAATTGCAATTTTTGAAGATGGGTAGCTGACTGGTTTTAAAAATGTGTGATATTGCCCCTGATATTGACTGTCAAAGTTTTCGGGGACCGGGAAGAAAATTCTAATGTCGTAGAGAAATTAGGGTTTTTGGAATTCTCTATAAATAGCCAAGAGAGTCCTTCATTTGTCACATTGCCTTCTTGGAGCTCTGGGAGTCTTGGTGATTTTGTTGCTAGTTTTCTTTGTTTTTCATCCTGTTTTCATGTGATGGAGGGCTTACTTGGAGTCACCCACATTTCCGACCAAATCTGGACATATCAGAGGCCAGCTGGTGCAGGACGTCTAGTGAGTGTTCTTGCCTTGTGTGTCATTAATGCTTTTATTTGTCACTTTGAAAAAATTTTGGTTTTTGTTATGTTTCCAAGGTTGCCGCAATCGCCTGCGGTGTTGCTGCAGTTGTGGTTTTAATGTCGCAATTGTCGGCTATGAGCCACAATTGATAAGAGAGCCACATTTGTCAGGTTTGCATGTCGTAATTGCCTTTGGTTTTCTGCATTTTTCTTTTGCATTCGCAATCGCATAAAAGTACCGCACTTGGAGGGTTTTTTTGCCGCAATTGCTTGTATAAATTGTATTTTATTTGTACAATCTCATTTCTGCTTTTACTTACTTTTGACACCTATCTATTTGATCTGTTACTGATATATTGCTGATTTTTTACCTGTTGGAGTTCATCGGGAGGATCTTGCGCTACCGAGAGTCTAGACCGGCGGGACTTGTGTATAGATTTTAGCTCTATGAGGATGAGAGGTTAGTTCTTAGAGAGTTAGGGTTATATTTGGTTTGTTATATGCTAGAGATCATGACCAACAGGGATCTGATCTTGACTCTTGTAGAGCGATGGCATTCTGAGACATGCACTTTCTGGTTACCCACTGGAGAGTGTACTATGACATTGGAGGATGTTTACCACATTCTTCAGCTTCCGATCTAGGGTGCACTTGTTGAGTATGCCACCCAACCTGGTATTGTTTCCTTGATTGATTTATTTGGATTGCCCTAGGATCATCTTTGTTTGGCTGGTCCATATGATATTACATGGTCCCGATTTGGCTTGAGCCTTGATAGATTGTCTACCTTATTAGGTAGTTTGATATGTGGCATCTTATGCCCCTGATTGATGACAGCGCGAGTTCTCTGTTGGCTTTGGTTCTATGTTACAAAGTATGGTATGTGATCATACAGTATATGCATGGGGGCCATGTATGTTAGCCCACATGTACTATCATATGTTTTACATGGCTTACCTTAATGGTAATTCACTCGGTTGTGGTGCTAGCCTTCTCCAAATATGGGTGTGGGAGCACATTATTGTGTGTCGTCACATTGGTTCCCATGATCAACCTCCAGATAGGTCTTATGTCTTTATGTATGATGGAGCCATTGTCCAGACTCACATGGGTCATTTTTTGTACCGGCATCAGAAGTTAGATATGATGTCATATTTCATTTGGATACCATATAGAGAGTGCCTTGTGTGGGATGGAGAGGATATCCATCTTCCATTTTTTTGTCAGCGAAGATACTTGATTGGGTGTGTCACTGACCATGTACATATGATTGATTTTCACAACACCGACAGGGTGTTGCGACAATTGGGAGAGCAGCAGGATGTGTCTGACTCTTATGCCTATTTTTCTCGTAGGTCAAGGGATGCTACAATTTGGGGTGGTGTTGTTTCACTTGATTCTACGCAGACTAAGTTTGCAGGCTTACTTCCTGTTCCTTGAACATGGTAATCTTCCACTGTAGATGCAGGTATGTTTGTGCAATAATTTTTGTGTAGTTTCCCTACTACTCTCTTAGTCTATCTACTTTATGATACTTGTTGCTTTATCTGATGTGGTACTGATATTTGAATTTGGTCATGTTGCAGGCACCACTCCTCAATATGATGCTCTGTGGGCACAGACCCTTCCTATTTCACTTACTGATGTCCCTCATCCCATTGATAGGACTATCATGAGGAGGCATCGATAGGTACGATGAGATAGGGGTGGTCGAGATGGAGGGAGAGATGGGGGCCGAGATAGAGGTAGAGATGGAGGCCAAGATGGAGGTAGAGATGGAGGCCAAGATGGGGGCAGGGGAGGGGAGATGATGGTGGATATGATCCTGGTCCTGGGGGTATTGGTGGTGGGGTTCGGATGAGGGGTGGGCAAAGCAGTACTCAGAGAGTTGGATTGAGTTTCATTTTGGAGGATGAGGAGGTGATGGAGGAGAAGGCACCTCAATTAGTGCGAAGAGTACGTCGGTGTACTGGTGTTTTTCTGGCCCCGAGAGTGGAGGATAGAGTTATTATAGAGGATGTGGATGTGGAGATTAGAGATATTTATATTGAGGCCTTGGATGCAGAGAGTGCAGGTTTGAGCTCCTCCATCGGCAGTAGCAGTACAAGCAGCAGTACTGGTGAGAGTTCTGAGAGTGAGGATTCTTGGGCGGTGGGGGGAGGGGTGATGAGGGATTGGGTGATAGAGTTGAGGAGGGGGACATGGATTTGGCCATGGGAGGGATGGACATAGATCCTTCTAATCTGCAGAGACTCACACAGCAGGTTTCCAATTTATAGGCCAGACTTACTTCCTCTTATGCATGTGTCACTGCTTTAGAGGCTAGGGTTATAGTAGCTGAGGCCAGGACGACTGCGGCAAAGGCTAGAGAGTGACAGGCTCAAGCAAAGGTTCGATCCTTTATTCACAGTGTAAAGGATGCCTCACATCGGGATGTGTTGGACCGATACTATAGATTTGGGCATGATGCTCAAAGGGAGATTGACTACTGGAGGTGCCACTATGAGGGTGCAGTTCCTATAGAGCAGAGGGTTCCTAGCTATACAGCCTCATAGAGATCCAGTAGGGCACAAAGGTCACAGAGTAGAGGTGTTGGTTCTCCTAGTTCATCACAGAGACCTGTGTCTGATATGCCACCCCCTCGTACACATGGTGGCAAGGGTGGGGGTAGCACATGCTAATTTGATGCCTTTTCTCTTTTGTATCATGTACCATTTTTGTATTGATGTTCCTTTGATATACTCAGAGGCTTATCCATTATTGTATCTTGACACACTGATATTTATTAAAATATATATTGATTACCTCCTTGTGTTCAGACATGCGACCGTCCATTGTACTAATATATTTGGATTATATGAGATGCATCTATTGATTTACTTGATATATGTATGGTTTCTACATGATTATGTTTAGATGTTGAAATTCTTTATGCAATGCGATTCTATTATGCAGACTCTTAGATGTATGATATGCTTTTCCTATGATACTGACATGTTTATGCAAGATGGTGGAAATGAAATGTTTGTTTATATGAGATGCTTATGGATGCATGTGATTTATGATTTACCATGTATGCAGTTGATATGTTTTTTTTTATTTTTCGGATGCATTTAAATGGAATGGATGCAATCTATTATGCACAAAATATCTGAGTAATGCATGTGTTAGTTAGAAGGAAGTTAGTTTGGAAATATGTTCTCTAGGATTGATTTGATAGAAAGGAATTTTGCTTCTTCTTTTTCTGTCACCAAGCCGCCTGATTGCTAGGTTTTCACCAAGGTAACATTTTGTATTTTTTTTGTTTTTTTTGGTATTTTCTGGATATGTAGATAGTTTCCTTAACCATTGAGACTTCAAGCATAGAACCTCTTGAGGTGCATGTTGTTTATGTATCCAGGGAGCTAATCTCCTTCTAGTGTCGCCAGTTGGTATGCCACACTCTAGGTAGAGTGGATAATGACATATGGTCCTAGCTAGTTAGGCTCAAACTTTCCTGGTGTCACTCTTTCTGCTTGGTTCTTTTGATTTTTCATGAGGACGAGGTCTCCTAGCTCAAATTTTTGTGGCCTCACCTTCTTGTGATAATTCCTTCTAAGGCGATTTTGATAGCCTTGTAAGTGGTTAGATGCATGTTGTCTTCTTTTGTCTAGTAGTTCCAGTTCACTTGTGTGTGTTAAAATGTGCACCTATTATCTGCAACATGACACTTCAATAGGACATTGCATTAGCAAAAAAGGGGTTAGATGAGCATATAAATCCACTAAAATCAACCTATTGCTTTCTAACTAGGAAGAGTATGAAAAACAACATAATAGCCCTTAGAATATGCCTCTTTCAGTGACATATACATCCTAGCATGAAAGATTTGATTTGAAATGAGAAAAATATCTAAATAACATGCATTCTAGCTCATAAAAGCATGAAACTAACAATGCATAAACATGAGGAACTAAATGAAATATGAGTCTATATGAATCCTAGCAGCATAACAATGCATTTTCAATATAAGGTCAGGGCTTATTTGCTCTCAAAAATTCCTTATATTTATAGGAGAATGAGGAGAGAGAAGGGGGACAAGGTGCATTAATGGAGTTGAAAAACTCATTAATGGTGTGTAAGAGCAATAAATGCCTTGGACATTCAATAGGCATGGTGGAGACATAGGCTTAAGGAATCTTCAATAATGAGGCATTAATGAGAGCCTTAAAGAAGCATGGGAAGGGTGTAAGAGGGTGGCTTGAGAAAGTGGACTAGAGGAAAGAATCTTGAGATTCTTTGACTTTCTCAAGTGGGTGGAGTCCTTAATCATTCCCTAATGGAATGTGACAACATTAGGAGGTGGGTTAGGATGAATTTAGGATTAGAATTAGATTAGCATGGGAGGAATAGGTTGGGATGGGTTAGAACCCAGGGTAGAAGTGGTTGAGATAGGTTAGGTTGGGGTTTAGGGGAATATAAATGAAATGAATTATTTGACATAATTCATTTAAATATATAGGATATAATTATTTAAGCATTTTATTGCTTTTCAATAATTAAGGGGACTATAGCCATTTTAATTAAATTAATTAGGCTAGAAGAATGGGTTCATTTGCAAGTGAGCAATTGATTTAGGGATTATTTAATTCCTATCATATTAATCATTTTAGCCATGTATTTAATTGATTTTGATTTTGGCTAAAATTTAATAATTTAGTTATTTGATCACTTTTAGGATATTAAATTGATTTCAAAAGAATTATGCCAAGCAGTAATAGGGTTGCTTGAACATAATTGGGGGTATGATCAAACTTAGGTAAAATATCATCTTCATCTCTCTGTAAAAGGAGGCTTCTTTCTTGTCTCCTTAGAACTTCTTCCAGACTTAGAAAAGCACCAGTCTCTCCATCCCTGATAGGGAGAAGGAATTATTCTTCTGCTTCAGGATTATCAGTGTCATTGGGAGTAGTGTTAGACTATTCACGAGGAGATGAGGGAGCCACAAACATGTGAATTGTATCTATTTCAATATCATCAATGGCAACAAACAGCTCATCCCATTCATAATCATGAGAGTCAGTGACCTCATCATCAGATATGTTTAAGTATTCAGCAATGGTTATTTGATGTACCTGATTAGCTACCTGCGGATCAAAGTATGGAAGATCAAGAATATGTGAAACCGTGACCAATTGCCCACAGTTAGGATGTAAATCATGTCATCAGGGTGTGCTTTCTATAGTTGTTTCTATCAAGGGCATCTCTAAATTATCTATTGTTGAGTCTCCTACATCTTGAATGGGAGGTTGTCCTAAAAAAGGGGTGTGAAGATCTTGTGGTACCTCAAAGCTTGGTAAATATCACTCTCCTTGATATTTGGGAATCTCTGTGCCCACATGTAATAACCTTTCATAAGACCACTGCTCTAGTTCATCTATTTCATCACTACCTTTGTTTGAGGTTGGACTATCTTTTGAAGTAGGTTTGTTAGTTTTAGTATTAAAACCTAGTCCTATTTTGTCTCTGGTATTCCGTAACTCCATGGGTATAGGCTCAATAAGTCCTCTTCCTATGTTGTTTAGAGGTCCCTTTCCTTTTTATCCCATTTTTTTGAGGAAATCATATCCCTTTACATACTTTTCTAGTGATATCTCTACATGTTTGACCTCAGCTTCCACCGATTCTCCTTTGTAAAGCTAGTCCAAGACTGCATGTTCTTCTGTGTTATCTAGAGAAGATGTGGATGCCTTTACCATGCCAGTTTCTTTGTGTACTTCTGGCTCCTTGGATGCAGTAGGTGTGAATTTTGAGAAAGGTTTTCCATAGGATCTTGGTGATACCGGAATTTCTGTCAGTGACGGAGTCAAGTCCAGCTTGTACTCTCCCATACCCATTTCTTCAAGTTTTAAGGTTTTGCCAAAACTCTTCATAACTATGTCCTTGGTATTATCAGGAGAAATCGCATCCATAGCCTCTTTGTTATGCGGGATCATACTACCTTCTTTGATATTATTACAAGTATAGTTAGCATCTATAGGAATTGTCACTTCCACCCCATTATGTGGGAACTTTATACACTGGTGGTAAGTGGATGGTACAACTTTCATTTCGTGAATCCATGGTCTTCCCAACAGTATGTTGTAGGCTAGGGGTAGATCCAGAACTTGACATACAACATTCCTCTCAATTGGTCTGACTCTGATAGGCAAAACAATAAATCCTTTAGAGGATCTCTCTTCCTCATCATAAGCTTTGATAGTTATCTTGCTTCTGGAATCAACTGTTTGTTCTAAGAGACCCAGTTTCTTGATGAGATTAAGTGTATAGATATTCAATCATGTGCCTCCATCTATCAATACACATCTAACACAGGATTTATGAATGAGGACTTCAATATGGAGGGGTTGATTATGTGGATGTGTTAATGACTTATCATCCTCTTCAGAAAAGGAGAGGTAATGTGGTGCTAAGATGTGATTGACCATCGCTTGGAATTTTTCTATATCAATATCCTTTGGGATGTTAGTAGCATGTAGATCTTGTTCTAGGATTTCCCTATGTACTGTGGATATTTTGAGCAACTCAAAATTGGAAATTTTGGCAGAGGTTCGTTGCAATTGGTCTACCAAGTCATACTTTGCTCCAGGAATAGTAACCAAGTGTTTTGTTGTTGGTTTAGGGATAGTAATGATAGGAAGCTTGGATGTTGATGCTAGTTTTGGGGGTCCTTTGATTGTGACCTGTACTTGGCTCCATGTTACAGCATTTGAGTGGAATGAAACACCTTTGATTGTGACCAAATTAATTGATTCAGTCTTAATTTCTAGCATATTGATCACATTTTCATTATTGGAATAGGTGTATCTTACTTCATTACTCTTTCCTTTAGATGTTTCCCCTTTCTCGTAATTAGGAAATGGTTTATTGATTGTTGTATGATCTTCATTGGTAGTTTGTCCATCCACTTTGATCTTTCCACCTTCGATGACGTCTTGAATGACATGTTTGAGCTTAAGGCAATTATTAGTCATGTGCCCTTTGTTCTTGCGAAAGAAATAGTAGGAGTTATCATCCCACCATCTGGGTTTGACCATTGGTTCCCACGGTTTTGAATCGGGGATCATGAGAACTTTGTTATCCAATAGTGTCTTCAAAAAAGTCTCGAGAGTCTCTCCCAAAGGAGTAAATGTTCTTTGGGGTTTTGAAGTCCATGTCCGACCCTTGCTATTATCATTGTTTTCTTTAGGTATGGGTGTTGTTACCTTGGCATCCTTTCTTTCTTGCATATTGTTAGTGAGATTGAATACCTCAAGTTTAGGACCAACATTGAATGCGTCTACTATGCCATCATTGACAACATTTTTTTTTTGTTTCCACCATTTAGGCTTGGAGTTGTTAGGTTTGTTTTCATTTTGAAGAGTGATCTCCCCCTTTCTAACCATAACTTCTTCGATACGAAGGGCATTTTTAATCATTCTATCGAAGCTAGGGGAATCTTGCATTTGTAATGCATAGTTCCATTATGGTACCAAGTTATTGACAAAGATTTCCATCTTCTCAGATTCAGGGATAGCTCTTGAGTACCGTGCAAAGATTTTCCTCCATCTTTGAAGGAAATGTGTAAATGATTCATCGGTATTTTGTTTAGTATTACATAGTTCCATCATAGTCATATCATGTTGGATGTTGTAGGAGTAATGTTGGACAAATCGTTGAATCAACTCCTCAAAATTTTTGACCTTAGGGTTCAGTTTTGAGAACCACTCCATGGCGTTGCCTCCTAAACTTCCAAGAAATAGTCGCATGAGGTAAGTGGGTTCATGCATGTACTCTATGCTAAGAGAAAAAAATTCTCAAACATGATCATGTGGATCGATCTCTCCTATACACTTGTCATTATTTGGCCGTTCCACATTAGGAGGGAATGGAACCATTGTGATACTCTTGTCAAAAGGGAATGGACAAATGGCGTCCAAAGAGTATTTTGTTTTGGGTTTCTCTTTCTCCTGTTTGATTTTTGTGAGCTTTGTTTGCATCAAAGTGAGTTGCTTGGTGAGAATGGATATAGGAGTTGGTACCTCCTTTTCTTTGATTTTCTCCACATCATAATTCGAGGGTAATTTTACGCCTGTGGATGCTATATGGAGGAAGTATTTTTCTTTATCCTCACCAATTATCTTTTCCATCATCTTTTGGAATTTCCTTCTTTGCTTGAGTTTATTGTAATCCTCTTCAGTGATGTCTTCTTCACTGCCTGACTCAAACAAAGGATGGTCGAACTTGGGTTCTTCTTCTTCATTGGTATCTTTGGGATTTTGGTGTTTTCCATTGTTATAGTCCTCAAAAGCCTCACTCCATCTGCGAGTGTCTCTATCCATTTGTGGAGAGTCTAGATCAAGTAAGGAACTATGAGATGTTTTCCCTTGAAAGTGCAGTGATTTAGGAGGTAATTTTGATCCTGTAGAGGTGTACTTGTTGTGTCTTGTGTTAACCATGAAGTTGTGTCTCAACTTTCGTCAATGTTTCCCAAGAGTGTTAGGTAGAGTCTCAAATTTTTCAAGTGAGTGTGTCTAGATGGGAGTATTGTTTTGAGTTTTGGTGGAAGTAAATAATTCCATCATCAGAGGGTTAGAACTCCCTAATAGTGAGTTGGGAACCAAGTGTTGGTAAGAAGCGGATAGACCACACGTATTGAGACAAATTACAAGAAACTGACAAGACATGCAAGGTGGACATCTAAAAAAGTGTTTTGATATAACAATAGGGAGACTAGAAAAGACAACAGAGATAGACTAAAGAGCCAAAAGGGTATCCAAATCAACCGAGACTTTCTGAGAAACTATCTTGCAAATGCCCACTATCCTAGATGTGAGCTCCCCGATGCGATCCTAAAAATACTGGATGCGAGCTACTGATGACCCTGGATGCAAGCTTATGTACTAGATGTGACAATGTGCTAACTAAATGTGAGCTAGGATACTAGATGTGATCCTAAATACCAGATATGATAAAGGACATATGGGATGTTGATGTCGCTGTCTATTTTGATCAGTTTTGAAAAATACATCTTGGAAGTGTGTAAAGTTTGTCTGATTGCAGTTTGATTTTTGAGACCCGTCGGTGAGTGAAAAACACGTGTTTGAAGTTTTGAATATTGTTTCTTGTTTGAAGGAATTTATCTTTTTAGTGATTTTTCAAACACATCAAGAAAATGTTGCATTATTTAAAGGAATAGACACACTTTTTGTCCTATTTTCTAGGCAGAGGATGAAAATCCATGCTCATTGACTTAGGTACACACTCAAATGCTAATCAGAATACAGCCATCACCAAGCACGCAATGGCTCTAGTCATGATGTTTTATTAGCCGACTCCAAATGCAAGTGAGGGCACAATATGACGAGTGTCTTGGGGCAATTACTTTTTTTCTTGCACAAGGATTATTACCCTTTTGGGGATGAATCAGGAATTCTTCCAGTTCAAGTGTTGTCTATTATTGGGCAATCCATTCGAAACCATCCCCCATAGAATTGCACAAGGAAATATTGAGGCATATAGCCCTATGAGTACCTGAATATATGTAGTCTTGCCAGCAAGATTCAAGTGGCTCCGCTCTACATATACCCAAGTATGTTCAAAGAATGATGTCACAATTCTATGAACAAAACTGATTCCATCTTCTGAGGCTTTGGCCTATGAGGAAGAAATTATTTATAGTGAGTTGGAAGGGTTGGCGTAAAACTTGTTCTCACTTGGGTCATTCTTGGGAGATTTTTTCCTCAACTGGAAGGCCCTCAACTATTAAACATGTGTACAAAGGATTTGCGATCGTAGGATGTCTAGATTTCTGATTCTTCCGAAGAAGAAGAGCATACTCTCCTAATCTAAGCCATTTTCTCCCAAAAAAAAATCAAGGAAACAATTCATTCCCTCAAGCAATGATGTGCTTGATTTAAGATGTTCCTATTTAATGAAAATAGGATGCTTGAAAATAGATTTGTCTTGTTCATTTAACCGCAATATTTAATGAGTAGCTTGTTCAATTTCTCATTCCCAAAATTAGACAATGTATTTTTTCAATTAGCCCACAATATTAAGTGCTTTGTTTTTGTTCAATTACTGATCCAAAAGAAATTATACAATGTGATTGTCTTGGTTCAGTTAACTCCAAATTCCTTTCAACTCCTAAACTGATGTATGAGTTTCTGATTTTCCTCAAGAGGAAAAGAGCATAGTCCTCTAGTCATTTTATTAGAAGATTAGGAAATGTTTCTTAGTGTTTAAAGCATGTAAATAGAGGTCAAGATGGGGGTTGGGCAACCTGAAGAACCATGTTAGTATCCTCCATTCAAATCCCAAGAAAATCCTTTGATGGCAACCTACAAACACTCATTAAGATGTTTAAAAGACCAAAGAAATCAAGCACGCAAATGTTAGTGGTTAGGCAATGAAGTTCATTAGAATTTTTGCCAAATGCGATCCAGAAATACAACAAATGACACAGAAACCAGATGCAACTAAATGTTCCCTAGATGCGATCCTAAACTAAAAGTCATCTGAGAAATCCAAGATGTGAGCCTCATTTTCTACGGTGCGAGGGCGTATCCCAAATGCGAGCCAGAATGACCAGAAATGATTTTGGGCCTAAAAACTGGGAAGGTAAATAGGTGAAAAATGAGGTCAAAATGAGGCCAAATCTAGAATCTAGCCCCACAGTGGGTGCCAGGAATGTGTGTTAAAATTTGCACTTGTTATCTGCGACACGACACTTCAATAGGACATTGCATTAGCAAAAAAGGGGTTAAATGAGCATATAAATCCACTAAAATCGACCTATTGCTTTCTAACTAGGAAGAGTATAAAAACAACATAATAGCCCTCAGATTATACCTCTTTCAATGACATATACATCCTAGCATGAAATATTTGAGTTGAAATGAGAAAAATATCTAAATAACATGCATTCTAGCTCTAAAAAACATGAAACTAACAATGCATAAACTTGAGGAACTAAATGAAATATGAGTCTACATGAATCCTAGCAGCATAACAATGTATTTTCAATATAAGGTCAGGGCTTATTTTCTCTCAAAAATGCCTTCTATTTATAGGAGAATGAGGAGAGAGAGGGGGGATAAGGTGCATTAATGGAGTTGAAAAACTCATTAATGGTGTGTAAGAGCAATAAATGCCTTGGGAATTCAATAGGCATGGTGGAGACATGGGCTTCAGGAATCTTCATTAATGAGGCATTAATGAGAGCCTTAAAGAAGCATGGGAAGGGTGTAAGAGGGTGGCTTGAGAAAGTGGACTTGAGGAAGGAATCTTGATATTCTTTGACTTTCTCAAGTGGGTGGAGTCCTTAATCATTCCCTAATGGAATGTGACAACATTAGGAGGTGGGATAGGATGAATTTAGGATTAGAATTAGATTAGCATGGGGGGAATAGGTTGGGATGGGTTAGAACCTAGGGTAGAAGTGGTTGAGATAGGTTAGAATGGGGCTTAGGGGAATATAAATGAAATGAGTTATTTGACATAATTCATTTAAATATATAGGATTTAATTATTTAAGCATTTTATTGCTTTTCAATAATTAAGGGGACTATAGCCATTTTAATTAAATTAAATAAGCTAGGGGAATGGGTTTATTTGCAAGTGAGAAATTGATTTAGGGATTATTTAATTCCTAGAAAATTAATCATTTTAGCCATGTATCTAATTGATTTTGATTTTGGCTAAAAGTGAATAATTTAGTGATTTGATCACTTTTAGGAGATTAAATTGATTTCAAAAGAATTATGCTAAGCAGTAACAGGGTTGCATGAACATAATTGGGGGTATGATCACACTTAGGGAAAATAGGGTCTATAGTTGAAGTAGACCAAATCCAGGTGGTTACATCAATGAGCCTTGCCACTCTGTAGTTTTCATCTGAAATCAGGTTCTTTAATGATATCCTCGAGGATGGTATTTCCACTTTGAGGGGTAGGAC
Source organism: Thuja plicata (assembly GCA_018584345.1). NCBI lineage: Eukaryota > Viridiplantae > Streptophyta > Pinopsida > Cupressales > Cupressaceae > Thuja > Thuja plicata. The sequence goes on from MU223476.1 coordinate 1,044,695, forward strand.
CGCCTATGATCCATATACTAGGGAGAAAGGAGTGGCTGCTGTGGACCTATAGGTATTCTCACGCTAGTTTTGTATGCCCATAATGTGGAACTAAGCTATAAATTCCAGTCTCGCCCTGATTTGTTAACTTTTTTTGTTAAGAGTCAAAATAGTCTTGTTTGTTGCTTCAGCTTGGCCATTCCCTTGATGATAATAGAATGAAGAGAACCCTTGTTTTATTTGGAACTATTCACATAGCTCTTCAACATCTTTTTTTTGGAAGGGTGTACTGTGATCTGTTAGGATGGTTTAAGGAATCTCATATCGACAAATGATGTGGTTGAGTATGAACATTGATATCTGCCTTCTAGTTATGTAAGTTAGGGGAATTGCTTCCACCCATTTAGTGAAGTACTATGTTTTCGCTATGATGTATTTATGTCCAATAGCTAAAGATGGTGTAATCTTTCCCACTAGGTCAAATCCCCACATAGAAAATGGCAATGGTGAAGTGATAGGATTTAATTCTTGGGTTGGTGCATGGATGAGGTCTCCATGAATCTGACATTTCCTACACCTTTGTACATATTGGTTTGCATTTGTCTCTACTGTGGGCCAGTAGTATCCCATGCAGATGATCTTCTTATCTAAGATGTTTCCACCTCTATGGGTTCCACAAGTTTCTTCATATACCTTGTACATAGCTCTCTAGGATTCCGTGGAAGTGAGACATCATAATAGCATTGTGTCTAGTCTTTGTCTATATAGAGTAGTTGAGAGGATGGTGTACCTAGAGGCTTGGTAGATGAGGGAATTTTTTTGGTCTCTAGACAAGTTGGGAGGTAAGACACTAGTTCAGAGGTAATTATATACATCTTGGTACCATGGGGTTTCAGGACCAACAAGGATGCATGTTGATGTTAGGATTGGATTATACTGAGAGGGAGGTGACTTAGTATAATAGCACTTTATTTTATTCTTCTCCACTTAAACATTAATCATACATTTGCAGTAAAGAAAAGAACATAAGTAAATGACACAGTACTCATAACACCATGTTTTGTTTATGACGAAACCCTGACCAAGGGAAAACCCCGATTGGAATGATACCCACAAGCATGCACTAAAGTATAGTGTCCTTGTAAGGAGACCTAGCCCTATTAGGAGCTGAATATTACATAGTACATTTCCTTGTTAGAGGAATAAAAACCCTGTTAAAGGTTCACAACACCCTGTGTGTAAGAAAATACACCTTCATGAAATTAAGATTAAGAGAAACAATTCTATGGAAAGATAAAACAAATTAATCTAAGAATTGAAGCTAAAATCTATATCATCTCATGGTTCTCTATCCAAGCTTTGTTAAGAGAAATCTCAGGCTTAATCTCTCTCAAGGACAATCCTAGAATGAGATATGAATGGTAAAAAAATGCTCAAATCTAGCTAGAATGCTCAAAATGCTCCAAGATATGTTAGAAAACAACAAATGCTCCTAAACATGAATGCTAAAATGCTATGCAAATGCTGAAATTCTTTCAAAAATCTCTCCAATGGTATCAAATGCTCTCAATATGCCTATATTAAGGATGCTTTTGTTCTTGAAATTCTTGGATCCCAAACACAAAGGAAATGGCTTGTATTTATAGCTTTTTCCCAAGGGTAGGGGGTAGAGTGAGTTAATCATGATCAAAGTTTGGTTAAGTCAAAATATTTGAGGTGTTTTCAAATGGAGGGAAAGTTGGTTGGTTGTCTCAAAGATATTAGGAATTAAATAACTCCATCATTTAATTAAATTAGCCATGGAAGGGTGATTGGGTTGGATTTGATCTTTTTGATTTGAACTATACAATTGAAAAATCAATCGCATAATTTGATTAATCCCTTTAGCCTTGAATTTAATTATTTGATTTCATGATTATTTGATCTTTTAATTTGATTTGATTTTTATCCATTTGATTTGATCCATTTGTTTTGCATTGAGATGACATTTTAAGGCATTTGGCTGAGATTTATAGTTTTGACTGCTTGAGATACACCTGGTCAATTTTAGGTGTCTACAAATGCCCCTCTTTGAATTGATGTGCAAAGTGCATTTATTCAAAGAAAGCTTGATTGTCCTGATTGTTGATTCGATGCTGATGAGCTGATATGAAAACTCTGATATGAAACCCTGATATGATGCTCTAATATGAAATCTCTGATATGAAACCCTGATATGAAAATTTGATATGAAAATCTGATATGAAACCCTGATATGATGCTCTGACATGAAACCCTGATATGAAACTCTGATATGAAACCTTGATATGATGCTCTGATATGAAACTCTGATTGATAAAGTTTGAAATTTTAATGCCCCAGATTTGATACAAGATATGATGCAGAATCCTAGTTGGATGATATGATGATGCCCCCTCAGAAATGAAATCATATTGATCTTAGATGTGAAGATTTTGATGAATATTGCTAATAGAAGAGATCCAAGATGTTTTCATTTCTGTAAAACATTGATCCTAGCAACAAAACATGCCCCAGTGTGAAGAGAATTTGATGATAACAGCAATAATTGAGAAAAATTTGTCGATGTTTGAGAGAAGGTGATGATGATCGGATATCACTTGATGTCAGTCAAAATCACTTGGTTGATATTGTATTGATATCAATCAAATAGGATATGTTGATGGATTGATTGTATAAACTAATAATTCACTCTCAAGATCTAGAGAGACGAACAAATGGATTGATTGGATAAACTGATAACTCACTCTCAAGATCTAGAGAGACGAACAAATGGATTGAATTTCCTTCCTCAAGATCTAGAGTTAGGAAATTTGATGTGCTCAAAATGAGCCAATAGATGATAGGATAAATGATGGACATTAGATGATCAATTGGATGATTTGATGGATTGATATTCGATTGGATTGGATTGGATGGGAAGATTGATGGTGGGAGGCTGATAGATAGGGTCATTTGATATGAATCAGGTGCAGAAATAAGTATAGGGGGTAAACAGAGTTAGGTTTCCCCTAGTTGATCAAATGGTGAGATTGCCCCTAGGTGAGCAGATGTATATTGATGATATCCTTGATGTAGCATGTGATCAATTTGATGGATTAGATATTTGAGGACATTGATTAGGAGTTTGATGATGTAAGCATGATTAACTTCTACCCCCTTGATTAAGGAAAATATCATAAACATGCAATTAATCTAACATGAATGCAATGCAATGCAACTAATTGTCCTTAAGGTTTGCGAAAGAAATGCAAACTGAGATATATTTTCATAATTGAGCCTTGTGGAACTAGGAGTCAATACAATCCTTACTGGTGCCACTGCAACTATAAGAATATGAATATGGCTTTCATCTCATGTGGTAACCTCGTTTAAAGAACCTAGTACAACCCTCACTAGTTGAATGACCAACTATGGGAGTATGAATACTGGTTTCATCGGATTCAATGTTGCAAGTGGAGGTTGGTATTAAGA
>MU223476.1:1062432-1074296 GCA_018584345.1 Thuja plicata
TACATTGTCAAGGCTCTCATCTTTAAGATTTATCTTTATACCAGTAGGCTTATGAGTAGCTTTCATGGGAGAAACTTTGATAGGATCAACTGAAGCTTGAAGGGATTTATTCTTATGCAAGGGATATAGAGGATCATGACAAGGAGTTGATGGGGTATTTTGATCTTGACAAGGATCTTCAAATGGTGTAGAGAGGATGTTTTTCTCTTGATTTTCAATATGCTCATTGGAAATGGTGGAAGGGATATCTTGATCTTGCTTGGGAAGTGAACTATATATCGATCTTGGAAGGACACTTTGTTTTTGACCCAAAAATATATCATCTTGGAAGAAATGAAAGGCTGCAAGGGGATCATCACCAGATTCTATGGATAGGGGACCTTCATCAAATATGGGAGGGGATAGGATAACATCTTGATCTTGATCTTTATTGATACTTGTTTCTTTTCTCTTTGGGTTATCCTCTTGACATGGAGCCACTTCTAAGGAAAAGGTAGATGTTTGGGTATGCATGGGGAATGTTTGGAAGAATGATAGAGAATCCTTTTGAATAGGCTTTGAAGCACATGGAAGCTTAGGGTCTATGATCTTTGAAGCATGGAAATGATTTGCAGCAAGATGTAAATTAGCTTGGCTTTCTTTTAGAGGTAGCCCTTGAGGGTAGACATAGTCAACGTGAAAAGTATCATTATTAGGCTTGCTCTTTGGTGGATGAATCTTGTATAGTTTTGAATTTTTGTGAGATGGATGAAGGATGAAAGGAGTAAAGGCTATGGGAGAAACCTTGCTAGATAGGGGTTTTTGGTTTAAATCTTTCTTGAGAGTGATATTTTTATCTTCATTCTCTTTATCACAAATAGGGTGGTCATGAAACTTCCCTTGATCCCTAATTGAGAAAAATATGCTTCTTTATCCTTCATCAAAACTTGTTCCATGATTTCAAGGAATACGGGATCTTGGGATGCCTCCAATATTGCATCGTCAGTTACTTCGTTGTATAGATTCCTATGGAGATTTTGATCTTGATTTTGATAATTATTCTCCACCATAGGATTGATTTGTTTCTCAAATAGATTCATCATTATAGATATTTGAAGGAATATGATCTATTTGTTGCACTAGATAAAAATAACTCCAAAAAGGGTATCCAAATATGATTTCAAAATCTTTCTAAACCCTTGGGAAATGCCCCCTGTTTGCCCTTATTTTTTTATGGGCGCACTTGCTTGTGTATAGGTGGCCTTTAAATGTTAGTAAGCAGTTACTGGAATTACTCTACGTGGCACTCTGCAGTTTGTAGGTGGCACAGAATTGTTTGTAGGTGGCAAAGAATTGTTTGTAGGCGGCCCAAAATTGTTTGTAGGTGGCATAGAATTATTTGTAGGCAGCCCAAAATTGTTTGTAGGCGGTCCAGAATTGTTTGTAGGTGGCACAAAATTGTTTTTAGGCAGCACATAATTGTTTGTACGCGGCACAAAATTGTTTGTAGGTGGCTCTTTGCTGATCAAAGTTAAAAATTTCAATTTTTTTTAATTTTAAAAGTTTAAAGGTTTTGATCAAACCTGCTAAAGAATATTATTGCATGAAAATGAAGTACAAACTCAACACACACATCAAATTTGCACCATATCCCTAAAACCACAGTAAAAGTGTATTTTCTCAGATGTTTGAACAGGTTTGCACAAGGTCTTCCAAGCAATCTACCTTAGCGTCAACAAATTTGGCTTTTAATCATGGCTCTACAAAGGTAGGTCTGCTACTTTATTAGGTCTCAACCTATTCTGATCTAAATCTTGACAAGATCCTTTACCCCTTTAAGGGCTTCCCACATGCACAAAAGTATGATTTTGCACAATCTCGAAGGACTACTAGACGAAGTGAGGATGGCTTGCACAAGTTTTAGTCACTAACTGATTAAGGAAAAGTGCATTATTTAAAGTGGGTCAGACGATATTGCGGTAAAATAAAATTTCTCCCACTTTGGGTCGTTCCCTCTCACCATCCTCGTAAGGAAATTCTCGGGAGGCAGGACCTTTAAAGCTCTATTTAGCTAGCATGTTCATGAAAAGCAAGAATTGAACTTAGTCCAACAAGTTTGGGAATCTGATTCACTCAAAGAGTGAAGAGAATATCCCTATTGTTTTTCCTTTGTTCCAAACACCTCAAATAGACTTGTTCATTTGCAACCTCTTGACAAGGATGTTCTTAAAAAAAAAGAGATGTGTGGTTCAATTAATCCTTTCCTTTCTTTTTACCACCCAAACTTAACACTTTTGGCTTTTTGATCAACTTTGAAAAGTTGAGAGCATATACCTGATGTCTTGTTCGAATAGAAAATAGTAAGGTGTCCTTATTTATACTAGATTCAAATGAATTTCCGCAAGTTAAGTAATGCAAGATTGATTAGATAAGTACCTGATTTTGAAGCTAGCAAGGCTAGGCACATTTTTGAGTGTTTTGGCTTGTTTTACTCACCTAGTGGCAATCGTTCCCACTCTGTCTGCTCCAACAAGTTAGTCAGCACAAAGCGATGCAAAGTGAAGGAAACTTAGAAAAAAAACTCAAATGACAAAAATACCGCCTAAAAGCTCTTTTAGTGAACGATTTATCAATTAAATCTTAAAAGAAGTTAGCACAAAAATCAATTAGAGAGTAGGAAATTTTCGTTTGTAAGCAAAAAACACCTTAATGTAGTGATCATACAAGTGTTCTTCCTCAAATAAGCTCTCTAAAAAATTTGTTGTATGTATTTCCTTATCATTCTTGGTTTTGATTCTTACCTCTTTGCTAGGCTTTGAGATCCGCTTCTCTGGTTTCTGCACCTTTGGGTGATTTTTCATCTGCGGAACAGAAAAACACAGAGAGTCAAATCAGTGAACAAATCATTAAAAACCTGATTTAAAGCAGAAACATTTATGCGGCATTTAACAGATAAAAGACATCATTTAAATGCTACTACACATAAATAGAAACTTTCTAAGCGGCTTTTAAATCCTACTAAGCAGCTTAAAACAATCCACAGGCGGCTAAATAAAAGTTACAAGCAACACAGAAAGTGTAAAGTGCGGTCAAATGTTGCTAGAACGTGGCTCTTTAAATTTCACGGGTGGCACACATTATCCAACAGGCGGCTCACTTTATCTAGCAGGCGGCCTAAGAATGAAAGACAAAGAATAGAAGAAAAATCCTTAGGCGGCTCTTAAATCTTTGTACGCGTCTCTTAAAACTTTGTACGTGGCTCTTAAATCTTCGTACGTGGCTCTTAAATCTTCGTACGCGGCTCTTAAATCTTTGTACACGGCTCTTCACCTAATTTCTGCAAAATAATAAGAAAAATGATCCAAAACACACAAAATTTAAAGAGAAAAAATGTTAGCAATGAGGCTTAAAGCCCCCATGGTGGGCGCCATTATGTGTGTAAGAAAATACACCTTCATGAAATTAAGATTAAGAGCAACAATTCTATGGAAAGATAAAACAAATTAATCTAAGAATTGAAGCTAAAATCTATATCATCTCATGGTTCTCTATCCAAACTTTGTTAAGAGAGCTCTCAGGCTTAATCTCTCTCAAGGACAATCCTAGAATGAGATATGAATGGTAAACAAATGCTCAAATCTACCTAGAATGCTCAAAATGCTCCAAGATATGTTAGAAAGCAACAAATTCTCCTAAACATGATATGCTAAAATGCTATGCAAATGCTGAAATTCTCTCAAAAAGCTCTCCAATGCTATCAAATGCTCTAAATATGCCTATAGTAAGGATTCTTTTGTTCTTGAAATTCTTGGATCCCAAACACAAAGGAAATGGCTTGTATTTATAGCTTTTTCCCAAGGGTAGGGGGTAGAGTGAGTTAATCATGATCAAATTTTGGTTAATTCAAAAGCTTTGAGGTGTTTTCAAAGGGAGGGAAAGTTGGTTGGTTGTCTCAAAGATATTAGGAATTAAATAACTCCATCATTTAATTAAATTAGCCATGGAAGGGTGATTGGGTTGGATTTGATCTATTTTATTTGAACTATACAATTGAAAAATCAATTGCATAATTTGATTAATCCCTTTAGGCTTGAATTTAATTATTTGATCTTTTAATTTGATTTGATTTTTGTCTATTTGATTTGATCCATTTGTTTTGCATTGAGATGACATTTTAAGGCATTTGGCTGAGATTTATAGTTTAGAATGCTTGAGATACACCTATTCAATTTTAGGTGTCTACACACCCTATTAGGGGCCTCTGAGCTTACAGCTCTTACAATATAATTCAGTAACAAAATTTCTCAGTCATTAACAAAAAAAAGCATCATTAATGCTTTGATAGTTCCTTTATAGTTCTTCAATTATCTCTGTCATTCTCTTCTTTTTCATTTGCATATCTACTCTTCCAAATAACTATTACAAACTACATTCAATCTTTACCAAAAAGATCTTACATATATATCTCACAACTTTACAAAGTCGGCTCTCAAAATGAATATTACAAATATTACAAAGTCGGCCTTCAATACACAATACATTTAATATAGTAAACATTAAATTTATATTCAACGCTCTTGCATAGTCAATGTGTAGGCTGTCAAGAACCAAAATGCAGCTTCAATTGCCTAGAGTCCAAGTCATACTCCCTCAATCTTCATTGTTGTCTAACTACTTTGTATCGTTGTTCTATAGTTTATTTTTCTTCAAATCCTTCTAACTCATCGTATACTTAACCAAATCCAAATCAATCTTAGGTGGAGGTCATACATACTCCATATTGTTTACCTCTAAGCTCGCTTGCCCTAATTCATCAATCTTTGTCTTCGACATCCAGAATACTTTTGTATCTTTGCTACTGTACTTAGTCAATTTCTGAATCATCAAAACTTATCTTCAAAGTAATTGAACTTAAACCCAGATGTGTTTCCATAAATGACAACCAAAAAGTGAATCATATTTACCAAATTTTATCACTTGCCAACAATATATCCCTTTGGCATTGATGACAACACTTAACAAAAAAATGACTAAGTGTTCCAACCAATCAAAACTATCTCTTCTTCTCCTTATCTCTTCTCCATATTTTACTCTCTTTCTTTTATTATATTTTTTTTATTCTCTTCTCTTCTCCCCCTTTGAAAAAAATGACAATGGTGCATATAAAGCAATAAGTCTTAGTTCTTTCTTACCAGTTTTAGAATATCCTGAAAAGAATCTTCCAAAAGCTTCACTTATGTGCTCCATGTCTTGAACAATATCTGACTCATGTGAATCAAACCATTCATTCCAAATGATGCAGTTTCAGCCTCTTTCAATTCTGTGGGTAAACCTTTAGTCAGTGAATCTGCAACTTTCTCCAAATCTAAGAGATGAGCTTCAAGTATGGATAACTTCAGAGTGATAAAGCTCCTCAGCAAATTAAATATGTTTAATACTCTCTCTTTCTCATTTTCCAATACACTGAGCTTTGCCAATATCCTTGTAAATTTTGTGTCTAGTTATGTTGTGGATTGTGAAGATGTTCCACAACCATTCATCAAAGTTCAGAGTTGCCCTCTCCTTATAAATAATGTCCTCAACATTTTAAACATGCCTAATCGGATTCATGCAATAGAAAAACAATTTTCTCCCATGCCCAATGCATCTCTTTGCATTTGTCAAACAAGTTTTTATAATTCCTAAGTCCCATGTGATGGACTTGTAGACTTCTGTCAGCTTCTTCTCTGAATATGTCTTCTCTGCCTTCTCCTCTGCAATCTTCAGCAAATTTTCATAGTGCCCATCAAATTCACCAAGTGTAATTTTCAAGTTCTCAATGTCATCTTTGTGCTAGAAAACTATAGGTACTAGAAGCAATTTTTTCACAATGTTAATATATTTTTTAATTACTTTTGCCTTCTTGTCTCCTTTTTGTTCAGATCTTTGCTTTGCTTTGTTTAATGTAGTAAATGCTAGGTTTACCAATTCAACATCATCCGTTCTATCCATATTCGCATCACTGCTTTCCAAAAATGAAATAGATGGTGAGTTTACCTCTTTCTTTTCATCTCCTTTCTATTCTATCGTATGTTCATCATCCTTTTTTTGCTCAACTTCATCTTTTTGTTCTGCTTCATCTGCAATAGAGGTGTCCAAATTTCTTGCAAAAGGGTCCTTCTCATCTTGTGAGGGGTCAAGGGTCACTGCCACACCAGAGACATAGAAATATGGTAGAGGGTCTGCTTCACTCTTCTCTATAGTTTTCTTTGTCTCCTTAGATCTCTCACCCATTCCCAATTGTGTGGATGATGTGGTTTTAGGAGGTGAGGGCTTGCTCAAAGTATAACTCATCAGAATCTTCTCTAATGCCTTCTAAGTTTCCTCAGTCACTTCATCATACTTCCTCGCCATTATTTTCAATAGTCTAATATTTGTTCTTAACAAAGGTTTCAATTCTTTGAATAGACTATCCCTCTCTTGTACTGATAACACAGGGAGCATGTTATCAATTTCCTTATTTCTGATCTGATCATCCTCAAACTGTGCCGAGTGTTTTATGTTCTCCAGTTTTGCATACAGGTCTGTAGGTATACTTCCTTCAATTTCTTAAAGGGTCTTCTTGAAAGTAAGAAAATGCTCTATCACAATGTCTTCTATCTTCAGCATCTTCATGTCTGGTTTCCAAATGTGTTTTGTTGTTTTCTTCTCTTCTCCTGTTGTGGTTTGCTCTTTAGTTGATTTAGGCTTACTTGATCTTGTAACTCTAGGAGTGACATCCTTTTCTTGCTCTGTTTTCTATTGTGGAGGAGGTGGACTATCTACCATAGCTACCTCAGGAGTGAAAGGGGAATCAGTGCTTCCACTTGCTACTCCAAGAGATCTCGCTGCCATCTTCTTCTTGACTTATTTCAATTCATCTTCTATCAGTCCAGCTTTTATACCGCAATCATGAATAAGGTTAGTAATTTTCCTTTTCCTCGGTCCTCTAGGCTATTCCTCTTTCACCTTTGCTAATTTTTCTTCATAGGTTCCCCATCTTTCTTCTGTTGTATCAACTTATAATGCAAGAACATGTTCTATTTGCATGGTGAGTACTTCAGAACTCACTTCATAGCCCATTGGGTAACACCATTTCTTTCTAGGTGTAATTGCTTCAAAACATACACAATTAGTTTCAACCATGAAATAGATTGCATCCTTGTAGTTTTCCACAATGTCCTCATGTAACCTATATCTTGTTTTCATATGTTTCTATGGTATTTTGATCATAGAAAATATTTCTCCATCTACCCAAGTAGTGTTCTGTCTTTTGTAACTCTGTGAAATCAGTATGCCAGTGGGTACTCCAGACTTCCAACCACTAGGATGTAAACCAGGAAACTTGTGCTCAATATGAATGAACATATGAATCAACAATGAACCAAATCTAAACGTTTTAGTTCTATCCTTCATTACTAGCTTCACATTCTCAAGAAATTGTTGAGCCAGAACTTTGCATAGGTTATATTTTATGTTTTCCTTCATCATTCTCCATGCCATCATGATTACTCCAGCAGATATTGAGTTAGGTCTGCTACTATAGTAGAATTTATATCTGAGTATCATGGCAATCAATCTCACATCTTGTTGAAAGATGTCATTTACTGTCATTTCAATTCTTTCCCATTAAGAATGTGTTAGGGTTTCCACTTATTTCTTTACATGCTTCTCCGCAATAGGTATAACTCTAGTTTTTTCTAATCCAGTGATCTCATGAATTAGGTCACTACAAATCTTCACAACTTGGTCACCAATCCATATGAACTGGTCATGAACCCCGCTCATCAATATCTTAAACCATTCATTTTCATCGAATTCGCATAAATCCATAATCTTCATTATGCTCAACTGACTAATGTGTTTGAATTCTTCTTTCATGATTCCTTTTTCAGTTATATTTTCCATTTTAGTGAGTATTTCATTGTCTCCCAATGTATCATACTTACAATGTATGTAAGCCCTAATGTCTTCTATGTGCAATACGCCATGTGGTGTTTGTGAAAATGCTCCTTCCAGATCCTGTTTACAAGACTTATACAGATGCTTCTTGAATTTGTATCTAGGATGATCAACAACATTGAAAATGATGGGTGAATCCATAGCTAGATGATGTAAAATACCTTATTTTCTCTAAAATCTGAGTGTTATGCTCTGATCGATCACGCACAAAAAATATAGAATAGTCTAAATGCTTCTTCTCTCTGATCTTCTTAGCTCACTCTTTGTAAATGGTGACTAGATAGGTCATAAAATGGTGTTTTATACAAGTTAGGTTATAACTTTCATTTTCGCTTTATATTTTCCAGTCGGCTACTAGATCTCGCAAACAAAATATACAAGTCATTTGTGCGCTCTTAGGTATATAATCCATGATGTCAGCTTAGTTCACACACAAGATCGCATGAGCTCAATCTACAAATTTTAGAGCAGGCTAAATTTTGATGTCTGTATCCAATGCTCCCCCTAAGGCCATGATCAGCCAATTAGGTCTATTTTGTCTTTCTACCTTCAGGAAAAGATCTAGTAGCATCTATGGACTCTCCCTGAACTGATGTCTCACTTGTTCCTTTGATCTGCCAAATCTTGCCACTATTGTTGTCTTATGCTTTCTTAAAACAATATTCAAAATCATTCTTCACATCTACAATACTGTTACCAATATCATTTCCATTCTTCTGTGAATTCATAGGAGGTGGTGTTCTTTTTGTTATCTATTGTATTATACTTGCAAAACTTTACTATATGTCATGGATTATTGCATCTGTAACATATAGGAGGTCTTCTTTACTGATTAACTTGTAACTTACAGTACTTTGCAATGTGTCCATTGTTATTACATTTGTAGAATGTAGGTTTCACTGTAGGTTATCTTCCATTGTCTTTTCTATATCCTGATTGATTAGGTTTTCTGCATTCTGCTTTCTTGTGCCCATATCCATTACAGTTAAAACAATAACCAGAAAAAGTTCTAAAAGGGGCATTACCATTGCATTCATTCTTCATGTGTCCAAATATGTTTCAACCAAAGCCTCTACCTCTAAAAGTTCTGATCTGATGTTTAGGTTCTTCAATAGATGGTTTCTCAGCATCAATCTTCTCATCTGATTTCTCTTCCTGATGCTTTGAACATTCAGCTTCATTGAAGCCAATACCAATCATATCACCTTTAGGTTTTTGTTTGTCTTGTTGTTCATCAATCAAATCACTACTGGTGTGAATTTTCTCAATGTGATTCTTTTCTTCAACAAGTTCACCTTTTATATAATCTGATTGTATTTCTCCAATTCCTAGTATTTGTTCTTGTAGTTGTCAACCTCATCCTTCATTTTATTCAAAGTGTTGTTTAAGGTTTCTTCAACTTTGTTCTTAGCATCCTTCTGCATTTGTACTTCCTTAGCCATAGACTTATTTTCAAGTTTCAGAGTCTCAATCTCTTCTTTTAGTTGCTTCACCTGATTTGAATTGTCCTCATCTGAATCTTCTTTTATCTAGACCACAAGATCTTCTCTTTGACTTCTGGAAAGCTCAAGTTGTTCTTTGAGTTTCTTTATAAATTTCTCAGCTCTTCGCATGTTGAATCTTAATTCTCCATTCTCTTCTTTTGATTTATTAAGGTCTTCAAGTGCAGCATCAAAGTTTTCTTGCAAACTGTCCAAATCCATTTTGATCTCCCTCAAGCTATTAGGCTTTCTCTCCAAGGGCCAAAAGCTCTGATACCAATTTTTAGGATTGGATTCTACTGAGAGGGGGGGTGAATCAATATAATAGCACTTTATTTTATTCTTCTTTACTTAAACATTAATCATACATTTGCAGTAAATAAAAGAACATAATTAAATGACACAGTACTCATAACACCATGTTTTGTTTACGAGGAAACCCTGGCCAAGGGAAAACCCTAGTGGGAATGATACCCACAAGCATGCACTAAAGTATAGTGTCCCTGTAAGGAGACCTGGCCTTGTTAGGAGCTGAATATTACATAGTACATTTCCTTGTTAGAGGAATAAAAACCCTGTTAAAGGTTCACAACACCCTATTAGGGGCCTCTGAGCTTACATCTCTTACAATATAATTCAGTAACAAAAGTTCTCATTTATGAACAAAAACAAGCATCACTAATGCTTTGACAGTTCCTTTATAGTTATTCAATGCTCTTTGTCATTCTCTGCTCTACCATTCGCATATCTTCTCTTCCAAATAACTATTACAAACTACATTCAATCTTTACCAAAAAGATCTTACATATATATCTCACAACTTAACAAAGTTGGCTCTCAAAATGAATATTACAAATATTACAAAGTCAGCGTTCAATACACAATACATTTAATATAGTAAACACTAAATGTATAGTCGTCGCTCTTACATAGTCAATGTGTAGGCTTTCAACAACCAAAATACAACTTTGATTGCCTGGAGTCCAATTCATACTCCCTCAATCTTTGTTGTTGTCCAACTACTCTGTATCGTTGTTCTTCTACAGTCTGTCTTTCTTCAAATCCTTCTAACTCATCGTAGACTTAATCAAATCCAAATCGATCTTAGGTGGAGGTCATACATACTCCATATTGTCTGCCTCTAAGCTCTCTTTCCCTAATTCATCAATATTTGTCTTCGACATCCAAAATACTTTTGCATCTCTGCTACTATACTTAGTCAATTTATGAATCATCAAAACTTACTTGAAAGTAATCAAACTTAAACCCAAATGTGTTGCTATAAATGACAAAAAAAAAGTGAATCATATTTACAAAAGTTGATCACTTTCTATACAATATAAAATTGTATGATAGATTGTAATTGATAATGTGTACATATAAAAATGTAAAGGGGCTTGAAATAGAGATGTGTTTATTAAGAATAGGTAATGTATTAGGAAGGATTGATTGATTATCCTGAAATGTAATGCATTGATGTGTAAATTTTCCTTTAAGTTGCCTAGAATGTATTGAATCCCTTAACCTTAATTGAATTGTAAAGTATTTCAATGGTGATTAAGGAGAAAATAAGATGTTCCCTTCTTACCCTCAAATGCACAAATGGGAGATCCAAGTTGATCAACCCCAAGGAAGGGCTAATGCACAAATGAATCAACTATTTGGAAAGGAGAATAACAAAGGAGATACCTTAAATTCTGTTAAAATATAAGTATGGAAATGATATATGATAGTAATTGAAGAAATAGAAGAAATGCACTAACCTTGAAATATTGCAGATTAAAGAATGTTGTTTTCTGAGGTCTGTAGACTGTTTTTGGAAAAATTGATAGTTGATCCCAAACTGGAACGCGGAGATGAACAAAACCCAGAAATATTTTTCCATTCTGATGTTGCCTTATGAAAAAGGTCAACCTTGACCCACAAATGTCAACCCTGACCCAATAATGTTGACCCTGACCTACACAGGTTTGACAGAAAATCTGCTTGTGTCATCCACAAGAAAGCCGAAAAGGGTATCCAGATCTGGTCTCAAATCAACTATTCTGCACCTATACCTACAAGAAAAAGAAGATTGTTTATTTTGGGGGAGGGTTTTGCCTTGGTCAAACCCTGATTTTGGAATTAACCTCAAATATATAATTGAAATTGCAAAAGTAAACAAAGCAAATGCATAAATTCACCTTTCTTGTAAAAGTCCTTGTGGCGGATTCAAATCCTTGAATCCACAAGTATGCTTCAAAATGTGGAATGTAGAAAGGTAGGATGTCTTCAATCTCTTTCTTATAGATCTCTAGCACCAAGTCTTGAATGGGTTCTTTAATTTGGAATAGGCTTGGAAGAAGGTGGATGGAGAGATCACCAAAAGGGCACTATGTAGCTTCAATCCTTCAATGGCCTCCAATGGATCTCCTTCATGAAAAT
>MU223476.1:1080467-1094692 GCA_018584345.1 Thuja plicata
TTCAATGGCCTCCAATGGATCTCCTTCATGAAAATGGATACTTGAATGGATGAATGCTTGCTTGAAATATTTCTTGATTGCTTGCTTGAATCACACTTGAAGATAGCTTGAGAATGCTTGATTAGAAAAATTTGTTCGCTTGATGATGGTTCTTAGAGAAAATGGAGAGAAAGCTTCCCTTTTATATGAAATTAGGGCACAATCTTCTAAGGATGCCTACATAGGAGGATTAAATTCCCATTAAATCCTTTACCCCTAGGAGAGGACCTGTATTAAATATAATTTAGGAATCGACACCTCAGAACCTGAAACAGCCGACCCGGAAGCAGGAAAAACTTTTTGCAAAGGCCGACCTCCAAAATCTGTGAGACCCCAGGAATTGAACCCTGGGTCAAGGTTGAGGTCGACCCTGACCTAGGTCAAGGTCAAGGTCAACATAGACCTAAAAGGTTGACCCTGACCCTAAAGCCCAGAATCACCAGTCTGCAGTCCAGAATGTAGAAATCAAGCTAAACAAGAGTGGAAAGAGGGATAGAACAGGGGGGAAGCCATGTCAAGATCAAGAACCCATTCAAGGTGCTTTCCATGACCCCAAACCACTTACTCAGAAGGCTAAACACGTCTACAATGGAAGTTCTTCCATTTTCTGACTATACACTTTCCAACTGTTGATTCGATGATTAGTGCTCGATTTGATGGCATCATGAGTTTCTCCACTAGAAACTGGAATCATTTTTCATTGCCTGGCATATCAATCAGTGATGCAATGGTAGCCATCGCGTCTGCCACTTTGTTTTGAGCTCATTGTATTTTCTCGAATAATATGTATTGGAACTTAGTGCGCAACCTTTCCATCTCCGCTCTGTATGGTACTAGCTTCTCATCTTTGGTCATATAATCATTGTTGACTTGGCTAATGACCAACTGTGAATCTCTGTAGACTTTAAGGTTCTTGATTCTCCATTGAATTATTTTTTTTCATCCGATGACCAGTGCTTCATATTTTTCTATGTTGTTTTTGCAGGGGAATTTGAGTCTGAAATATTTTGGAATTGCATCATTATTCAGAGTGATAAGCACTATTCCTTCCCCCGCACCATGCTTTGTGCATGACCCATCAAAGTATAGTTGTCATATCTCGATCGTTGGTTCTAATGTCATGATAGACTCATTGGGAAAGTCAAAAATGATAGGCTAGTGATCCTAAATAGGTGCCTTTGCTATTTGGTCTTCAATCACTTTCCCTTTGATGG
This sequence comes from Thuja plicata, assembly GCA_018584345.1. Lineage (NCBI taxonomy): Eukaryota > Viridiplantae > Streptophyta > Pinopsida > Cupressales > Cupressaceae > Thuja > Thuja plicata. The sequence continues at coordinate 1,081,721 of MU223476.1, forward strand.
CCTTTCTGGCTACATACTCAATGTCAAACTCCCCTAAGATCATTACCCACTTTGAAAGTTGTTCGGTGAGCACTGCTTTTCTTAGGAGGTACTTTAAAGGATCAATATGTACTATCAACTTTGTTTGGTGACTCAACATATAATGTCTCAGCTTCTGGGAAGCGAAGACAACTGCAAGGCATTATTTTTTAATTGGTGTATAGTTAAGCTCATATCCTACCAATGTTCTACTTAGATAGTAGATGGCTCTCTCCTTACCTGTGTCATCATGTTGTGCCAAGAGTATGCCTAATGTTGATTCTGTTGCTGAGATATATAGAATAAATGGTCTACCTTGGATTGGTGAAACCAGTATAGGAGACTTGAGTAGATAGTCCTTGAATATTTGGAACGCTTGTTTGCATTTCTCTATCCATATGAATTTGATGTCTTTGTGCAGTAGATGTTGGAATGGGTGGCACTTGTCTGCTAGCTGAGCTATGAAGTGCCTGACTGATTGGAGCCTTCCTTGTAACCCCCTTAGTTTCCTTAGGTTGGATGGTGGTGGCATGTCCAATATTGCTTTGACTTTATCTAGGTCTACTTCAATGCCTCTATGTGAAACTATGAACCCCGGTAGCTTCCCTGTTGTGACCCCAAATGCACATTTCTTTGGGTTTAAATGGACTTTGTATTCCTGCATTCTATCAAAGATTGGTCCCAATACTTGTAGATGATCCTTGCGAAGCATTGACTTGGCTAGTATGTCGTCAACATAGTCTTCCATTGTTTTATGGATGAGATCATGAAAGATAGTTTTCATGGCCCTTTGATATGTTGCTCTGGCATTTTTTAGACCAAATGGCATGACGTTCCAACAATATGTGCCCCAAGGACATGTGAAAGTTGTTTTATATTGGTCCTCTGGCATGATCCTTATCTGATTATACCCTAAAAATCCATCCATGAGTAATAGCATTTGATGTCCAGCAGTTAGATCTACTATCATATCAATGTTAGGCAAAGGAAAGTCATCCTTGGGACAAGCTATGTTAAGATCTCTAAAGTCTATGCAAATTTGAATCTGACCACTGTGCTTTGTAACTGGTACTAGGTTAGATATCCAGTTTGCATATGGGATTGGTCTTATGAACTTAGCATCTAGGAGCTTTTTCAATTCTACCTTGACTAGCAATGCAACATGTGGATGCATCTTTCTTAGCTTCTGTTTGATAGGTTTGGCATTTGGTAGCAATGGGAGATGATGCAGCACAAGCTTTGGATCTAATCCTGGCATATATGAGTAGGACCATGCAAAATTGATCATTCTTTCCTTGAAGAAACTGATGAACTATTCTGTCTCCTCTGGGGTGAGTGATTTTTTCAAGTAGATGTTTTTTGGGTTCTTTTCATCTCCCAAGTTGACTTCCTCTAGTTCTTCTGCTAACAATACTAACTTTTCCTCTGTCAAGGGGAGGAGTTCCTTCTTTCCATATTCTAGCACCTCAATGAGGTTTTCACTAGAAGATGCATCTTGTTTTATCTTTTTAACATTTTTTGTGTTAGTAATCACCTTTCGGTTTTCACTTACTGACAATTTTTTTTTCTTTTTCAATTTGTTTTGATAACTGGAAAGAGGGATTTACTCCCCAAAGTATGTTGATCTATCGAGGTCAATGGAGAAACCTTCTTTATGGTCTCCTAATGGCATTCCATCTCTAAGTCCCATGAAGTCTGCAATAGCCTCATCATTCTCAAAGACATCCATATCAGGTGGTCCTTGTTGATCCCACTCTATTACCTCTGGGTGTACAAGACATAGGCCCTTGTGTTGGGTTGACTTTTTTTGGTTGAAGGGGACTACAGAGATGGTTTTGACAAACCTAGACTGTGATGTGGATGCACCACCTAAGGAATTATTATCGACATGTTTATCGATGCAGGGTTGGTCATTAATGGATAGTTGGTCAAACAAGTCATCAAGGTGTATGGTGGTGGCTGACCGAGGAAAATAGTCTGGGATCGACGATTCAGAGTCATGAAGGGATCTCCACTCATACTTGTGGGAGTCAGTTTCACTGGAACGCTTGTTAGATGTCTCACTTCATCCATTATCATTGATGGCTATGTTGAGGTTTATTTGGGTTTGAGAGGTCCCCACTTTGGCAGGTAACAACTATTGTAGTATGTTGCTTATCAAGATGTGTTCTGGGTTTTCCCCCCTATGCAACTCTAATATTTGTTTCCGATCAAATTGTATGTCTTGGATGATAGGATTGGTTCTTTGTTGCCCATAGCCTAACCCTCTCTTGCTTCTCTGATTTGGCGGGAGAGACAGTTTCATTAAGCCTTGTTGTCTTTCCCCCAGACCAGTTGTACCATCATACCCAAATCTTTGTAGAATTATATAACCATTTCCATAGTTTGATATGGGTAGGGGTTGTTGAAGTCTCTTGTGGATCTCGGTACAACTGTGTATTGATATCTTGATCAAATGGGTTTTCTTCTATAATGTCTCCCCATCTGACAAAGGTTGTGGGTGGACATTTGAATAGAATAGGCTTTGGAGTTTCTGTTATGATAACCGGTTGTGACATGCCATATGTTCTTGGGCTCTGAGGCATGTTCGTGATAGTGAAAGCTTCCTCGTAGCTATATTCACCACAACCATTGTCGGTAATGGATATTTTTCCCGCTTTTCATGTGACATCATTCAGATTCAAATCTGAAGAGGATGGGATTCTTGCATCTTGGTTTGAGGGTACCTGGTTATTAGTGTTGATTTGGAGCCCATTACAGTATTGGAAAGGATTTGGATCTCCCTCAATGATGATTTCTTCTCCCTGGTGTGGGAACTTGATGTACTAATGGTATGTTGAAGGTACGGCTTGCATCTCATGTATCCATGGTCTCCCTAGTAACATGTTGTATCCCAAATAAAGATCTAGGATCTGGAAGGGAGTATTCTTGACAACTAGACCAATCCGGACAGGTAGAATGATAATACCTTTAAAGGATCTTTCCTCTTCGTCGTAAGCTCTAATATTTATCCTCCTTGTGACATCAATGTTGGATTTTGAATAGCCTATTTGCTTGATTAACTTTAGAGTACAGATGTTTAATCAAGCCCCACCATCAACAAGGCCTCTATAGATAGCACTTTTGTGGACCTAGACAAGAAAGTGCAAAGGATCATTATGCAGGGGTTTATGTGGCGGCACATCATGGTCTGTGAATGTTGCATGTTTATTAGCATCTATATGTTTAACTATCATTTGGAAGCTCTCGAGGGTTATTTCCCTTGGGACAACTACATTCTGAAGGGCTTGATCAAGTGCCAGTTTATGCTATGGAGATATGCGCAAGAGGTCAAACATGGAGATTTGGGCAGGTGTGCACTTTAGTTGATCCACCAGGCTTGTCTGTGGATGTGAGGTTGCTTGAGGGTCGGCTGGTGTAGCAAAAGAGGAAGGTACTCCTTGCAAGACAACTCTAGTACAATGTGTGGTTACAGCACATTTGTTACCTCGGTCTCTGATAGTGATCATAGCCACATGGCTATGTGAAGGATTGAGGCAATTGATGACATTATCACTATTGGCATAAGTATAGTTGACCTGTTTTGACGGTCCACCAGACCCGGAGGCTTTCCCTTTATTGTGATCATGAAATGTATCATTGAATATCATATGATCAGCTGTTCCTTTGGTTTGGGTATTTGTTACATCAATGACCCTTGTGTCAATCAGATCTTGGATAGCGTGTTTCAATCGGTAACAGTTGGGTGTTTTGTGTCCCTTCACCTGATGAAACTCACAGAAATCATTGTCATTGTACCACATTGGTTTGTTTGCACCATGTTTGAATTCCCTGATTTCTGGGAGAGTGATAGTGTTGGATTGTATCAGCTCTCGTAAAGTTGATTCTATCGGCTCCCCTAATGGTGTGAAATCTCACTACTGGAATTGAAATCGTGGCTTGCATTGAGTTTGTTGCTGACTGTTTGATACAGCGGTCACTTTGACAGGGGGGTTGGTTTTGAGTGTATGCTTGTGGAGTGGGAACCATAGGTTTTTTTTTGGCCACAGGTGCGCCTTGCAGTGACACTTTGGGTTGTACATAGTTGACTGTCTTCACATAATGACACCATCATTGGTGACATTTTTGTTTTTGTTCCACCACTTAGCTTTGTGCAGTATAGTTTTGTTTGTATTCATTTGGGTCGGATCTGCAAGGATTCCTCATTTGACTAAGTTCTTCTCACAATGAACTCCTCATTCGATGAGTAGTGTGAAGTTCAAAGCTAACTGCAATTTTGTTGTGAATCATATGTCTGGAATCAGATTGTCAATGAACATGACTATTAGGTCTTGCTCAGGTACATCATATGTTATTCAGTTTGCAGTATTCCTCCATCTCTGTAGGAATTTTACAAAAGACTCTTCATCCTTCTGTTTGATATCGCAGAGGTCCTTGATACTAACCTTGCGCTCGATGTTATGATGGAAGTGAGCAATGAACTTTTTAGCCAATTCACCCCAAGACATAATGCCATGAGGCAAATGTGAGAACCATTCTATTGCTGGTCTGGCTAAACTTTATGGGAATAGTCACATTAAGTATGTCTCATCATGTGTGAATTTGACACAACAAGAAAAAAACTCTTAGATATGTTCAATAGGGTTGATATTGCCCCTATATTTGTCAAATTTTGGTACCGAGAAGTCAGTTGGGAATAGAGAAATGTGAAGAGAGTGATCAAAGGGGTACAGGTATAAATCCTCTACGGTGTAGGACTTAGTTTGCCCCTGATTTTGCATATCCATCATTTGGGTTTGAAGGGTCTGCATTTGTTGGATCAACATGTTTGTTTGATATTGAGGCTGATGTGTGACATTGTACCTCTGTGTTGTAGTAGGTATGAGGTTGCGCCTCTGCGTCCCTTGAGTACGAACATAGGACCTCATCCTTGGGACTTGATATTGATTTCCCACCACATGATTCTCAAATGGGGGCACGTGAGTGGCCCAAGGTGGGTTTTAATGTGTTTGTTGTTGGGATTGGGTATGTTGTTGTTGTTATTGAGGCTGGGGTTGATATTGCTGGGGTTGGGGTTGCTGCTACTGAGGTTGGATTTGTAGCAACTGAAGCTGGGGTTGCTTTTGTTGACGTCGGGTTCACCAAAATTTATGCCTCTCTTTCATGATTCGTGGTTCCCAAGATTTCCAAAGGTGGGGGTTAGTATCACCAGTTTGCAATGATAGAAATCAAATACATAAAGCTACCAATAATGTATACTTAAAACGTAACCAATAAAATATACAAGAAAAGAAAGGAAAACAAATGAATGCAAACCCCAAAGTGCTTGAAGCTTCTATTGTCTCTCTCTACTCCTTCCGAAACACTTTTTTGATGCTTAGTATTGGTGTGGACATCGTCTATGACTTGAGAAGCATCAAGAATTTGATACTTGAAATGTGTGTGTGACCGCAAGATGGCTTGAATGCTAGAACCAAACTAACGGAGTAATGACGCACGAGAGCTTGAAATCCCAGATCCTTCAAATGGTTATGAAGGGTTTATTATATAAGAATTAAGGATGAAATGAACGGTTGAGATCAATCCCAGAGGTAGGAAGATGAATGGTTGAGATCAAAGGGAACTGGAGAATCCATCAGTAAACTCCACCTCTTCAATTGGTAAAGAGGAGATAGAGTTTGGTTGACTGAAGAGCTAATTGTGAGTTACCTTTTAGAATTGCAGAGGTGGGTGGAGTTACCCATGTGAACTGGAGAGATGGGTGGAGTTACCCATGTGATCCGATTGAAGTTATCTCTTTGAAAATAAATGAATATTTAATTCATTTATTTAATTAAAGTTTTCAACATGTGAGATAATTGAATTCTTTTTTATTTAGAATTGCTTTATTGAATGAAATTAAATAAATTTAATTGAAATTAATTTAATTGAAATAATTTAATTAGTAAGTTTAAATATTTCAATTTAAACTATAGGAAATTGAATTTAATTAATTAATTAATTAAGGTTAACTAATTAAATAAAATTAATTATTTAATTAATTTTGGGAATTTGATTAGATGATTTGGGGAATGAATTTAGAAGAAAATAAATGATTAAAATACCATTAATTAATAGATGAAATGAATTTAGAAGAAAATATAGATGATTAATTAACGATTTAAAAACCATTAATTAATAGATGAAATGAATTTATAAGAAAATAGATGATTAATTAACTATTTAAAAATTCATGAATTTTAATAGATGAAAATTAGTTTTTTTAATGTCAAGCCGCAAGTCTGTCCATTTTAGGGTGTCTACAATTGTATAATCCCCAAAAGGGCATCCTAAAATGTGCTCATCTTTTGGAGATCTGTCAAGATTTATGGTCATAATTATCAGTTAGGAGGGTTGCAAGGGATTAGGCTTGTTTGTGTGAAGAGCCTAGTAAATTGAATAGACAAAACTCTTAAGGGTTGTTGAGGGTCTGAATATGTTATGTCTACTTTATCCAAGGTATCTTCAATTTTATTTTAAAATTTTTGAAATATTGAACCATTATTGGTGCTTGTAGCCTTGTAGAAGCATAGATCCATTGTGAAGGGGTCTTGAGTTTGTAAAGGGTTATCTTGGGATTTTGTTAAGAGTCCAAACTGGTATGAATCCATGTGTCTCTACAGTCATGATATACTAAAGACCAACCCTTGTAACTATATATTTCCAAATATGATTATCTTGGAATTCGATGGAGTGTTTTCCCTTTCATTATGAAATGTGGTATGAATGCATAGTTGTTAGCCCATGTTCAACATTAGTTTCCATAGTCCCCTAGAAACGAGCCCAAATTTAAATGAGTTAGTGTGTTAGTTCCCACCATTTATGATTGGAGCTTAATATTTTGATATGACCATTTAAAGTTAGCCTAAATGTGAAAATACCTTAAGAACCCTATATAAGGATGTTATGCCTAATTTATTTGAACATATTTCACTTCACACAAATCTTATAATAAGAATTATTGAGAAAACTTCTTCAGATTAAGTACAAGGAGAAACATGCTACAACAAGTTATCTTAAAGTATGTTTTTGAATAATAGAAAAAGGGAAGAAGGAGAAAATAAGTAGATCACACCTCCCTTTTCATAATTGCACATTCGAAAAGAAGATATCCCATTAAGCTCAAGAGCAGATTCAAGCACTGTATGGGATAATGATCCTTCGCTAAATCTAGAATTGATGAAAATGGAAATGATAGGGAAAACGTAATGTATATGACAAGATAGGAACGTAATTGAAAAACTAGAACTAACAAACTGATATAGATTGACAAAGAGCTAAAATGTATAGAAATAGAAACAGGAAGAAAGATCTAACCTGTAGCTGGAATCTAAGCATAGAATGCAGGGTAAAAAATGTTTCCAACATTATGTTCAAAGTTTTTTTGCTTAAAAATTTTGGGGATCCTCTGACAGTTCTTGATCTTCCTAAATTTTGTTTGACAACTCTGTAGCTTGTTCCTACACATAAAAATGAGGAAAAGGTTGTCCAAAGAGGTTTTCCTTGGTCAAACCCCTATTTAGGTATCAACCTTGAAAATGAAATGAAATTGCACAAATAAAAGTATGTGTAAAGGTAAATGTTTGATTCACCTAGCATAAAACCCTCATGGACGGATGTAGAAATATCTCATACTCATGAAGATTCTTGAATGTGCTTGAAATCACATCAACAACCTCGCTCACCATTTTTGGCATCATTACAGAGGAATAAAAGATCTGGTTGCTAAAATTTGAAGCCTTAAGTGTTGATAAGGACTATAATTTGAAACATTGATGAAACAAACCAGAGATCCATTTGGTAGATTTCTTCCAAGACAATTCACCAACCATTTGGATAATCAAGGCTCTAATACACCTGAAGAGTGATAAGAAAATATTGAAGAAGAAATCGAACGAGAAATTGAACAAGAGAGACCAATTGTATAGGAAGAGCCCTTGCTTAATGTTTTACGTGGTGAATATTTTCTTAATGTTTTATGTGGTGAATATTTGAAGTTAGTTGATTACTCAAGTGAAATTTTGGTTTATGTTGATTCACACCCCCACCTCTCAGCATCTGGAGTGTGTTCAATAATGACTTGATCATAAATTTGTCACAAGGTGATCACAATCTCTTCGCATAAATGTACTATAACACTCATTAAATCTGCAAATGATTACTCTTCACAAATCTAGTATTTTATCTTTGCAACACACAACTTTCTATCACATTTATTGAATCATTAATTTACATTTACTCATAAAATTTTCTTATGTTTTTCTATTACTCGTACATTTCGTTTTGCACCAAATAATTGTTGGTGTATGATATGATCCTATAATTCCACTCAGCACTTCCATCTAATAATTCTCCCCTTTATATCTTCTCATCTCCTTTAGAGACATTCCCTTTTCAATAGTCACAACTATTTAAACAAGATGTATCTCTTTGCATTATATTTCTTAATGAATCGCACCTTTAGTTACTTCTGACAAATCACACTCCTTGACTTTTCCTTAACACATCGCACCTTGATAAGTAGGAGATTTCAACAAGTCAAATTGTGATATTTCTATCAGGATTCAACTGTATAAGTTTCGAGTCAAACTCATTGACTCGTGGTCCATGAGTAGTGGTTCACAAGAACATCTCTCTCATGAGAATGAATGGAACACGACACTCATTTTCTACAAACTCAAATCAATTACTTTTGTTTCATAAGAATCATTACACTATCTTGATCATATCACACCTTTTAATCAGCAAAACTCTTTTTAATTTAATGACATCATGGCACCCTTCAAGTCATACATCTTCATTGTATAGGGTTTGCTCTTCCTTGTTGACTTGTAATGTTTCTGACTTAATTTGACTTTCTAAACAATATTGTTGCCTTTGTTAGTAACAGTAATACATTACTTATATCTGCTCATTTTGTAAGCCACTATTCATGAAACATAGATCAATAAGTTTGACTCAAAAACAACACACTTGAATCGTGATAACAATATCACAACCATTATTTCCCTCAATATCAAAAATATGATGAAGTAAGCCAACATATTGGTTGTTGTCATCACACTCGTTGATGTTGCTTCTTAACAATAATGATTAACAGCTAATATTACGATGTGTATTGTTCATAATCAAAACCGCTTCTGCTTATTAAATCGGCACATTAACATATCGTCGACTTGGGTCATTTATATGTGTTTATCGTGTCTTTACTTTAAGCACAAAGGAATGGTCAGCCAAACACTGAATCATAGTGGGCCAGCATAGGAAAAGTATAATGATGCGTATCTTTAAATCTATAATTTAAAGATATAAGTATCTCTAAGTCGGTCACCATTTATCTTCAATATGTTCATAACTTTGCATTCAATGATATCTGATAATTAGTCTCTCCGACAACTTCAACATTAGTGTCAACATTTGAACGATATACTTTAAAATCTTTTGGCATCAGTGATGAGATCTAACAATCTTTTAAGTGCTCTTGATATCAGTGACAACATTTCCAACAATTGTATCAGGAAAGAATGAGACATTGCATGATACAATCAATTGAATCTGATGAGAATGATAATCTAATAACTGAACATCCTTTGTTAAATGACCGAGTGATTGACCCGATGTTACTGATAATTAACACGAAAAAGAAACCAATGATGGTGAATATAGAGATCCTTAGAAGGAATCTGACCAATACAATTCTTGGTGGTGGGTCTGGCGTGAATGTACTTCCAAAAGACATTTGGAGAAGTCTCGGCAAGACGACCATTTGGTCTTCAACTTTTGAATTAGTGGGTGCAAATTAATAAGGTCTGTTTGGTGCATGGCATTAACTTATCCAGAATAGGCCTATTCTAGAAAAAGGACTTATTCTTGAATTAATTAATCCTAAAAATGAAAGCTGGAATAAGCTATTCTGCGTTTGGATCCCATATTGTAGAATTGGAATAAGGATTCTTTTTCATTTTTTTAATTAATTTGAACAATATGTATTTTTAACCTGTGTACACATATACACATACACATATACACACATCTACACACATACACATACACATAAATAGCTTATTCTCGAATAAGAAATGAATTCCAACTGTTTTTTAGAATTAACTAATGCAAGCATTGGCCCTAAAATGGGGGTTGGAAGTATATAATTGATTTAAAGAACCAAGTTGCCCGTAAGAAAAAAGCTTCCTTGGATTCTTCAAATTCACTCTAGAGAAGAATGGAAAAGAGGTCGAATGAAATCGAACAACAAAAGAAGTTCGGGGTATAATTATGTTCAAAGGATGAAACAAATTCTCTTTGTGACCTATTCCATTGGCCAATGGAGAACTATGATGTACTTTTATTGTGTAATTTTCTTGAAGCTAGAACTCTCAGTGAAGAGCAATTGATCAAAGTATGTAAAATTGGGGATGATACATCTGACAATGAAAAGAAAAATATTTATATGTAGAGCGTACAAACAAGAAGTCAACTTCATCAAAAATTAGAAGAAAAAAAATTAGAAGAGATAGAAAATAAAAAGAAAAAGTTTAAAATAATGGTAATGGAAAAAATTAAAAGAACTAAAAATGGAGTTGCTCAATGAGAAATTTTTTAAAAATAGAACGGTTTGTAAAAGTGTGGAGGATAAAAAGTGTTAAGGGGGGCAAATTAAAAATACTATAAAGCATGGAGAAATATAGCAATTAAAGGCTGAAAATATAAAGGTGAGGATTACAAAACTATTAAAGGTGGGGAAATACTGCTCATTGATTTTTTCATCAAACAAGAGCATCAATTTTTGGAAGTATGACGTCACGTCCATATACGACTCTCCACTAGCATTGTATGACATCCTCTTTGTTACATTGTACACTGGTATTCTCCTCGCCATAACTTACGACATTGGCACTCTCTATCCAGCAAATTAGAACACAATGTCTATGTTCATGTGCCATAGCATAAATTCCATGGGGCTCTGACAAAATACACCCTCCACTCTTCATTGGCAGTAGAAACAGTATGGTAAAAACTCCAAATGATGGTAAAAGTATGTAGATTATTATAGGCAATAAAATCTGTCAGTACCATTAATTTTTAAGAAGTTAAAATGACAATGGAATATAATATGGATAATGGATAAAATCTTTTACAGCAGCGGATGGTAATTTTATGTTTAGAAAGTTAGATATATTTCATTTTAATTTTATAATATTTTATATTACTTTATATTATTTTATATTACTGTAAAATAAATATTTCACTTTTTATTAATGCATTAGTATATATATATATATATATATATATATGCAATCAAAGAAGGAGAAATTCCCAAAGGAGATGTTCAACCTTGCAACCTGAATAAACACAGCGGAAATAACAAAGAAACACAATAATATGAATCAAACATAATAGCTTTTACTATCATCAACAAGATTTTTACACCAAATTGACTTCAAACATGTCAGGCTATAAGGCCTTCCCAGTTACGACCCACTACAAAATCACTCTCAGATCCTACATTCCGATCTGCTACATCTCAGAACTATCATCCCCTTTTCTCTCCTGGTTTCTCTCCCTAAGATACATCAATACATTACATTTATACATTGCCACCAACATGTCTGCCAAACAAAAAATCACAAAAGGAAATGTGTAACAACATTTAGGACAGGACCCAAAATGTGAAACATCGATCACCATAAATAAGAACATAAGGATGCACGATCATAAATATAGGTCCACACAAATTTCAACAATCACGATCCACGACCACACCCGCTAAGATCCAGCGATCACCAACTGCACGATAAATCCCTTGATCAGTATAAACAAGAAATTATCATGATATCCACACCCACAAGATGAATCCAAACTCGAACAACCATGAACCAAAAGAGATGCGATCATAGGAAACTGCTGCCAGAAAGGTGCTAAACATTAAGGCATGATCGCACACGCAAAATCCAACACAGGATCGAAAGCTAACTTGATCTCTCCAACAGGGAATAAGAACAAATATACCTGGACCAAACTTAAGATAACTTCCCTAAGACAATACGAAACACGATGCGATCATAGGCAAAGCTTCACCAAGGTGTATTGAACAAACCCATATAATCGCATAAGATAACAAGCTAACAAGAGTGACTGCCACCTAAAACATCAAAACTTCCCAACACGAAAAAAACAATAAAGAAACTAAAAGGAAATTATTTTGGTTGAGGCAAGATTGTCAAGATCCCAAGAAGCTCTTGCATCAGACACTTGGGGTTAATAAAAAGTGGTCTCTCACTTTGCATCTTTAGAAGAAATCAACAACTCGATAAAAATATTTCATTTTGACTTTAGGCTTCCCAACCCTCATGGTTAAGAAAATGAACACAAGAACTCGCTGCCCCCTCTGATCTGATCTCCACATCCTCTGCACTAAAACAAACCAACCAACAAATCCATAGGAAGAACCAAACAGATAAGCCACATAACTACACACAAGATCTGTACTCTTCTTCACAAACCCACTTATCAACCTCAATCACTCATTTTCATCACACATCTGAACACCCTCTATCATCAGTCCATTAGCATCAAGAACATCACTGAATCCACCACCTTTATTCTTCATCCATTCGTCCATCTTCATCATCATCAACAGCTCTATCCTTGTATTAGTCTTCACTCTCAGCATATCCATCATCATGGTGGAAGTAATCTGAGATACTCAACTTACAAAGTTCTTGGGACGTTACTTGTGAGGTGGCAGAGACTAGATCTGGCTCTCATTAACAAAGAACTTACGTAAGAGTGGGGTAAAAGCACAATAATCTGTCACCCTTTTACAAAGGAAAAGGACGACAAAACCAAAACTGTAAAACTTCAAGGGCATAAAATTCACATTTCTGTTGAGAATTTGAAGATGATGTAAACTAA
>MU223476.1:1131125-1148903 GCA_018584345.1 Thuja plicata
ATTCTCTCCTCCCACTCTTCCTTGGGTACCATCCATCTGCCCGTCTCGCATCTCAAATGGTGAGAGCTCGTCCTGAGTTGAGCTATGAGCCTTTTAGCTTTCCATTTTATATCTGCTCCTATGTACGTTTTCTCCTCATGATCTTGAGTTGGGTTAAATTCTTGGGTATAGTAGTCTTTTTTGCGCCCCTGTTGTTTCAACCATAAGCAACTTCTGAATTTTTCCCTCACAAGCTTTTTTATTCTAGCATTGTTGTTCAGGCATTCATGCAAACTAATATTCCATTTTTCCATCCACTTGATATTTTGTTTCATCCACGTGTTCTTTCTTCTGTCCAGCCTTTGTTCCATGATCAACTTTGGCCAACGATGATTTTCCATACCTTGGACTTTCTTTAAATAGCATAATAACCGAATCATTGTCAAGGCCTCTAAAGGGAAGGTGCCCGTTTCCGCCAAAAGGATCACATAGGTGACCGTAGTTTTGATTTTGAGACTACTGATGATTAAATGTTTTTGGATTCTTTCTAATTGTCTCCACTTCTAATCGGACATGCTGCTGCCCCATATCTCACAGCCATAGAGGACCACCAGGGTGACCAACAAACCAAAGAGCATCTTTTTGGTTTTCCAATCCCATAATTCCTCCTTTCTGCATCTATTTTGTAAAGAGTATAACGCTTTCCATCCTCCTTGAGTTCTTTTTGTTCTACAAGTTTCCCAACTGAGTTTTTTATTGAAGTCAATTCCAAGGTACTTGTATTCCTCCACAATCTCTAAAGGGCTGCCATTGAAGAGGAAAGTATTTTTCTTCTTTTTGTTTCTTCTCAACGAGAAAATCATCACTTTGGTTTTGCTAGTCTTCACTCGCATCCCGACCGCCTGACAGAAAGTCTCAAGCACCAACAAGTGCTCCCTCAGACCATCCGCAGTTTTAGCAATTAAAATGAGGTCATCCGCATAAAGTAGAAGCTTAATCATATAATTGGTCAGCTGAACTCCATCAACATTGTCCTTATCTAACCATTCTTCTAATTTGTCGATGTATAACCCAAACAAGGTAGGTGAGAGAGGACACCCCTGCTTGACACCTATATCGTTGCCAAAGCTCTCTGACATCCCTTCCGTAGTTCTGATTTTAGCCATGACTTGCTTGTATAATCTATGTGTCGCAGCTCTAAGTTTATTTGGAATTTTTAGCTCTTCCATTCTAATCCAGAGTTTGTCACGTGGTACTGTGTCAAAAGGCTTTTTAAAGTCAACAAAGCAGCAAAAGGCCTCTTCACCTTGTGAGTTCCAATTTTTTTCAACCAAGAATCTTAGAGTAATCCCATGGTCAACTGTGGAGTGTTTTGGTCTGAAACCTAGCTGCCCCTTCGCTCTTTTACCTTCTGATTCAGCCCACTTGCTTATCTTGTGTTCCACCATGCTACCAAAGAGTTTTCCCAAGAGGGGGTTGACCAAATAGTGCAATAATTTGAGGGATTATTTATGTCACCGCTTTTGTGGAGAGGGATAACCATGCTAGTTGTCCAATTTTCAGGGAACCCTTCTTTAATGATATCATTAAAGATGTGATAGATATGCGGTGCCAAGATATTGCTGCCCCACTTGTGATGTTCCACTTGTAGCCCATCAATGTCCAGGGCCTTTCCCCTTGCCAATTTCTTTATGCCTTGGAAGATGTCTTCAATAGTAAAAATTTCATTTGTGGTCTTGATCATGGGAGGGTTGTGCTTGTCCTTTTCGCGCTCATATAACATCTTTGCGTATTCCAGCCATTGGGGCCCTGTGATGTTGTTTACAATTTGTTTTCTCTTTTGTTGCAGCTCTTTCCAGAACCTCTTGGGGGTTTGTTTGCCTAAGGTGATCATTTCCAATCTTCTCATTCTCACATATGATTCTTTTTTACCTCTTAGTAGCACTTCATACTCTTTTTTGTTCTCTTTACTCATTCTCTTTTTCAACCTTCTTTTAGCCAACTTGCAGTCTTCATCGAACCAAGGATCAGTTGGGAAAGTATTTTTTATTCCCTTTTTGGTTTGGTTCTCTTACATTTCTCTAGCCCCGTGAGAATTAGAGGAACTAAAGTATCTTTGTTAACTTTTTGCTGACTCGTGTGAGTAACTCCTCTTTCCAAGCAACAAATCATGTCCCTAAGAGCGTCATTAAATTTTTTTTGATTTTCCTGGATCATTTTAATTCTCCCATGTGAGGGTTCTTTCTTTTGTCTAAGCTGGGTTTCTTCTCCTTGTTGTTCCTTCAAGAAGGCCAGTTTTAAAAAAATTGGATTGTGGTCTGATCTTATCTCGGTGGGGCACTCTCTTATTTCTATCTTTTTGACTCTTTTGATATAGTCTTGAGAGCATATGACATAGTCAACAATGCTTTGTCCATTATACATTTTACATGTGATGCCTCCTAAGCTTGGCCATGTTTTCATACCAATACATATTACCATATTATATAAACTACATAATCCCTGTAATACTGCCCCATAATGATTTACATTGCTTTTGTTGTCCCCTGATGCTCTTTTCCAAAACTGATCATTCTCCTCCTCTAACCATAAAGGGTCACTGCTTTCCTTGTAGCTTATTTTCAACTTTAGAGATTGATTGTTTGCTATCCTAGCATTGAAATCTCCGATTATCAAGACTTCGCCTAGATTATTAAAAATAGAGATATCCCTTTTCAGCGACGCGTATGGATCATCACGATCTAGGTCCTTGTATGTTTTTGACCCCTTCGGTGCAAAGTAGCACGCTACCACTCTTATCTCAGTTTGTTTCTCTGTGATTTTTAGCCATATGTATTGCTTGTTCGGGTCTTCTTTCTTTATACTTATACATCTGTTTCATGCCTCTTTAATCAAAATAGTGATTCCACCATGCCCCTTGCCGCTATCAATTCTTTTGTTCCAAACTAAGGTTTTTTTGTAACCTTCGAACTCCGGCACACTACAACCATCATGTTCGTGCGTTTCCATGAGCAAGATAATGTCCATACCTTCAGCTATGGGCCCTAAACCAGGTCCTCTTCTCCAAGGGTAACCTCTGCAATTCCAGTTAACTATATCTAGGTAATCCTGGGGGGGCCCGAGTTCCTATTTATTAAGTTCTTTTTTTCCCTAATTTGGGCCTTGTCGTTCTTTAGCCATGCCCACTTTCCAGCCTCCCTTGCTGCCTTTACTATTTCCCATTCTTTACTTCTTTCCTCTTGTTGAGAGATGGAAAGGTCTTCGTCCACATAGATGTGTGTGCCTTTGAGGAGCCTCTTATTCCTCAGTATCACGTTCTTGTCTTCTGAATTTTTCAAGGAGACTCTCACATGTTTGTTCACGTTATCCTTTGCCCACTTACCAATCTGTTGTGCTTGTTGGATTGTTCCATGCCAATCTAAATGATCCCTAAGGAAATCTCTTACTAGCTCTTTTGTGCTCTCCTTTTCTCCATAATCTTTTAACCCTTTAATGATGATATTCGTTGCCTTGTCATTTCTATCTTTCTCCTCTCGAATCTGCCTCCTCACTTTCTTTTCTATGAGGTCACTTGGTGTGTTTGACGTACCTTTCACTACTTGGGTCCATGATTTGACTGCTTCTGTTTGTTCTCTAAGTTCATTTCCTTTTAACTCCATGTTTTCCACTACTGATTGTATTTCTTTAATTTGCGGGTCCTCTTTCCCCCTTCGGGATCTTTACATCCTTCTGCTATTTTTAATTCATCCATTGCTTATCTTAATAGAATCAACTCGTATTCCCCTTTTTCCAAATTGAACTATAGCTTGTGACCCTGTTCTCTGAGTGATTTGTTTTCTCCTAAAAGCTTCAAATTGCACTCAATGGCTGCCTTTATCCTACTGTCCTCTATCTGACACCTTGTTTCTAAGGCCTGAATCCTCTCCTTCATGAACATTAGTTCATTAAAAAACAAATCCAGGAACCATGTTAAAGGTGTTGAAGAGGGGTTGTATGTACTTGTGTTTCCTCTTTCCCCTACTTCTATCGTGTCTATAAAGTGAGGTCCGCCCCCGGGCTTTGCGGAGTGGGACTCAATGTTATTACTTTCCCCCTCTTTGATCTGCCTTTGCTCGTGTTGATCAACCATATCCAATGTTTTCAGCATAGTTCTTGGCAGTATATTTTCCAATTTCCTTCTTATATATTTAGCTTGTCAAATCTTCCTACACCTTAGGATTCCCTTGTACTGTTTTGCATTGACATACACACATTTCTCGCTCAGTATCTGTTTATTATCTTGGAACTGGCTGGAGTTCCAAGCTATCGTCTGTGCAACTGCTGAGGGAATTCCAGAGAAGTTGAAAGGGATCAGGAAACCATCCTGGGTTAGCATCCTGAACGTATGTCTGTGTTCTGGTTTATCTTTCTGAAACCCTTTATCTGATTGCACTTTGCGCAATGTTATAATGTTTGATTTTGTCCCATTTTTCACTCCAACAAATGCTATTCCATTTTCTAACCCTGCCATGCCCTCCTGAAAACCAGTGTTTGTTGTCACCATGCTTCTGTCACTGTTAATGGGAACAAATAAATCTTTCTCCCTATTTTCCCCCATCATCTCTGACTGCGTTTTGTCGGGAGTTTTAAAAGTGGTTTTGTTGATTTTCAGAGTTTTGTTTCTAAATGGAGCTATATGATAGGTTTGAGGTTCTTGATGATAATACCCAAAATAAAATATTGAAAAACTCATAAGAACACAAAGGGCTAAAGGACTGAGAAGAACCTGGTAGATCGGTTTCTAAAATTTTGTTTTCTTTATAGACCACTACAGAAGTGGGGCCTTGTTGTTTGCTTCTTTCCCTGCCTCAGAACTTGTCATGAACTGAGCCGTGGGGATAGCCTTCATGTGTGGGCAGCCCGGGAAGGTTTTTTTTGGTCCATCGAGAAATTGTCAGCCTCCCTATCCCATTTTTGTTTGTCATTTCTATGCCATGTATATATCAGTTACAACTGTCACTTGTAACTAAAAGACAAAAGGCCAACTAAGACAAATTACAGTGTTTTTGGATGTAGCGATACTTTTCAAAATGTCAGAATATGTTTATTGCATAAAAATGATATACATGGAGATAAATATACACAGACAGTTGTTCAGGCCAATGACTTGTCTAAATCAGTTTGTGTATTGCCACCTGTACAAATCAACAGTAGAATTATAACAAACAAATATATTCTTTTTTGGTTTGGTTCTCATCGGTAACATTCTAAAAAAGGGCAGCATGTATAGTCTATTTGAGGAGGATAAGATCAAGAAAATAGCTAGTTTGATTATCAAGATTCACAGCAGGAGATCAGATATAGAAAAGTCTATGGAGTTAGTTTAGGGTTGTGATTCGTGTTCCCTTAGACTGTTGGTCTCGTGGACGTCATTGAAACTCTTCATTCATTCATTCATTCATAAGACAATGTCAGTATTGAAATTTTAAGTTACTTAATAGTGTTGTGGAATAAGAAGAAAGACAGCGGCACTTGAAGAATTCAAGAATTTAATGACGTCCACGAGACCACCGGTTTGAATAAAGAAATGAAAATATGCCACAATGGACAACAGTTGGAATGGCAGTTGGAGGTTAGCTTTTAACTCCCTCAAACTTCCCAAACAGATCGACCTCTTTTAGTCTTCTATATAAGTACGCAAACTTTGCAAAATTTTGTGGTGGTGTATGAAAAAGGCGGTGAACACGGGCTTATTGAATAGTTTGCTAAGTTGCCGATTCGGGTTCAGGGACAAATTCAGATTCGTGAATCCGGTTTGTGGATTCGTGAAAAAAAGAAATTGCCATTTGGATTCGTATCGGTTCGTGTGTCTATATATATATCTAAGTAGCCAATCCTGGTTCTGGTTCAGATTCGGGTTCAGGTTCGGGTTTGGAGATTCGGCAAAACAAATTTTGGCCCGGATCCTAGTTCCGCAAGTATATATATAGACATTTTCAATATATATATATATATAGATTCCATACATTTAACATGTCAATGCTCATTCATCATTAGTTCAAAACTTCATAGTTGCAACATATAATGATAATAATAAGAAGTTAGAAGCATGATTCTCATATGACATAATGATAAAATGATAAATAATGATATAAAAAAATTTAAAGAAAAATTCAATGTGGGCCCGTTTTTGGACGCCCAGATTTTGGATTACCCCAGATCCTTCTGGATTCCTGCGGATCCTCCCAGATTCCTCTTGGATTCTGCCAGGGTTCCAGAATAGAATCTAGATTCCCTGTGGATTCCTCAGTGAGGAATCCACAGGGAATCCGAATACTGAGGAATCCACAGGGAATCTAGATTCCATTCTGGAACCCTAGCGGAATCCCACTGAGGAATCCACAGGGAATCTGGATTCCATTCTGCAAGCCTAGTGGAATCCAAGAGGAATCTGGGAAGAACCAGGATTCGAATCGTACCAGAACCAGGATCCGGGCCTCAACAGAGGAATCCGGTAACTTATATATAATATATATATATATATACAAAAAAAAAGAGAAATATACATAATTCTAAAATAAAATCATTTCATAGTATGAATCTATGATACTTGATCATTGATCAATGCTAAATCTCAAAGATTCAAAACATTAAAATTAAATCATAACATCAGTTCAAGTTGTAGTCAATCAGGATTGCACCCGTGATGCAAACTGTGAAACCTCACAATCCTGTTGGAACGTAGAAACGTTCCCACTGTTGGGAAAGGGAACGAATCTCTAGATCATAGGTCGGCTACCTCCTTGTGATCACCTAAACTACTTCTTGACGAGGAAAAGGGGAGAAGGATATGCTTAATAGACAAAACTACACTACTGAGGTGATTCACCAAAATTTGATTTTTCAGCAAACCTTGGAGATAAAACAGATAGGTGAAACACAATTATCAGCTAGACAAACTCTACAATAATGACTCTACGAAAGGCTCCTTAATAAGCAATAAAGAGGAAAACAATAACGTTTTCACAGTTTAATAACTTAAAATCAGTAGTAACACAATCATATATCTGCACCATGAGACATCATATTCTACATTAAGACTTGAAGGAAAACTGATTCAACAAAGGTAATAAACACAGTGATGAAATCAACTACTCACAATCAAACCATTACACAGAAAAATAGTTGGAAAAGGTATTAGAACTCTGTATAAAACTCCATGGATCTGCTACAAACTACTCCCTTACAATAATGCCAACTTTCTACAATGTGCAAAAAGAGGTCAAAAAGAAGGAATTCGCCAAACAATAAGGTAAAAGTACAAGATATAGCCCAAAGAAACCAGAAAGGGTCGGATGCATAGAAAAAACCCACCAAAAGAGGCATCAAACTGCTGGAAACTGAAGTATAACTGCTGTAAAAACTCCTCCAAGCCAAGTGCCACTGAAAACAACTCCAAATCTGCCCAAGAACTGCTCCTCATCTCCCAAAAACATGCATAAAGAATGGGGTCGAATGTGAAGAAAAATCCCACTAAAATAGGGATATAACTGCAAGAACTATGACCAAACTGCCCCAAAACAGCTCCCCAACTAATGCTAACTGAAAGATCACTGAAGAACCACCTCAAAAGAACCCCAAAATACTGTGAACAGGCCCTAACAACAGCAGAACTGAATGTGAACAAAATCTCTCTCCTAAAGATGAGCATAAGATAGGCAGTTAACTAATGGTCAATGCTAGAAACGTGTAACTCAACCCTAACTCAAGACTAACTCCTAAAAGACAGTCCTCTAGCTTGCACTTTTGACAATTAATAATAGTTGCCTTATAATATTGACAAACTATTATTATTGTTTACAATAAAGGTGTACAAGACCTTCTCTAAACTATTTATTTATTAATTAATTATTAATCGATTAAATTTTAATATATTTAATCCTTTAAAGTGAATAATACACTTATTCATTTAAAACATTAAATATATTATAATACGTTCGATAATTTTTTAAAAATAAATAAATAGTTCAAAAAGATATTTTTATTTATTTGATAATAATTATAATAAAAGATATTTAATTTTAAAGCGAATAATAAACCTTATTCGTTTAAAATTAAATATATTAGATTACAATAACTATAAATACATAAATATTTTTTTAACACAACAAAAAATAAAATTTATACTTTACCTAAATAACAATTAGATTGAAATTCAAACAAACAAAAACTATATAGTTTAATGAGTATTAATAAATAATGCTCATTAAATTACCTATTTTTTGTTTAAATTTGAATAAACATTGTTTATTTAGATAAAGTATAAATTTTAGACTTAAATTAAACAATAGAAAACATATTCTTATTAATATTGAATTTATAAATTAATGAATATTAAAAAATAATATTCATTAGTTCATAAGTTAAATATTAATAAGAATGTTATCCTAAGCTATGGACTTGACACCCTAAGAGACTAGCCATCTAAAGCAGCAACATATGCCATAAAGAGAAGACAAAACCTAAGGCAAAGCCTTTAATGCTTTATGAAATACATAAGGTAAAAAACCCTAACATTATCTCATTTGCATCATTTTCCTTTTGCGAAATCTTGCTCTATTGTTTGAAGGCGCCACCATGAGGTTAGCGTTTGGAGTTTTGTTGTTGCCTACCGCCATGGATGTTACTTTTTATTCTCCTATGGCGTTAAGACTCATTGTTGTTGCTCTTTTCTCCTGCGTTGGCCACCTTTTGTTGCTTGTTGGCCGCCATGGCTGATATCCAGAGTGTGGAAGATGTAATTTCTTTGTAGAATAACTTTGTGGCTACTGCTTTGGCCACCTTATGCTGCTCTTTCTTCTCTGTTGGCAGCCGCTTCCTCCACTAAGCGTGGGAATGTTGTTTCTTTTTTGTTGTATTTTCGCCACCATGAGGTTTCCTCTTCATTTTTCTACTTACTATCTGCTCTTGAAGAGAGTTGCCATGGATGATGGCTTAGATGTGATGGCGCTGAGCATAATACTGCCAACAGTTAGGGTTTCCTTGCATACTTCGATGGACTTCTGGGTTTTATGAGGGATTCTTATGTCGACTGTTGCTCATGCCCTTTTGGTGAGTTTTTTTCTGAAGACTTTTCTTCCGTAGTTTGAGCTTTGTGCACTCTGAATATATCTCTGTTTTTTCAAAAATAATAGCTTTACTTTCCTGAATCTGCTACTTTATGGTGCTCTTGTAGTGAATTTCACCATGATTGAAACCACCTCTCTTTGCTTGAAGAAGAAAAAGAAATTTTTCTGTCATGAGGGTTTCTTTCTTTTTTTTTGTTATTTAGCCATTCTGGGTTTTTCTGAATGTTTGGAAGAATATCACGTCTTCAACCCTCGAAACACAACTCCTTTTTCTCAACAATTTGACAAACGGTTTTTCCATTGAGAAGCAACTTCCTTTGATCTAAAAGAAATCTGCTAGATGCCAACTTGGTGAGCTTTACAATTTATCCAATTGCCTGATGAGTCTTTCAACATTACTATAAAAACGTGCAGGACTGGCTTTCTCTGTTAGCCTCAAACCACACATCTACCCATTGAATCACCTTGCTTGATTGTGTTTGCAACCTGCCATCAATTTTAGCTTTCCATTCACATTTTAAACACTTTGATACTCTTGTTGTACACATAGGAACAGATGCTGATCTGTAACAGCAACTCTGAAAATGTCTTCCACATAATGATAGCACTGGTGTTACTGTGGCAATGTTTTTATAAAGAAAATGATTTATAGTTTTTCATACAACAATTATATATATAATGTAACTGTCTTTTCATTACTTTGCGATGCCACTGATTTTTTCTTTTAAACTGATTATAACTTTGATCACAATTTGCCTCTTTATCTCTTCTTTTTGTTTGAACTTGGCCCATTCTGAAGCATCAGGTTCTTTTTTTTTTTTTTTTACTTAGTATCCTTTTCATATAATGCATGTTCTAAAAACAAACCTGATTTCTTTCTTTTGCATGGATTACTGTGGCTGGAAATAAATGTTGTCATGTATCTTTCCCTTGTAGATGATATTTCTGTGTTAAATTCACCTAGAAGCTTGTTGTGAATCCATCTCTCCATGCACACACCAATATATATAAGATAGGTTAATTTGTTCATTGCTGAAACAAAATTCCCTTTCTGAAGCATTGACATCGATATTGGATAAGTTGACTACAAATTACTATAAATTATGGATCATTTCATGCATTGATATCCATTGAGGTGACTATAGATGTCTGCTTTACATGATCCTCCAACTCATGAATTCATTACTAATTGCTAGTAATTATGGCATGAAATCTGGTGCTTTTTTGTACATTCTCTTGCTATCATGAATAAATACTTTCCTTTGATCAGCATTAATGAACATTCTATGTTATGAAGTAGCATGATTAATTCACTGTAAGGCTATAGGTGTGAGTACCTGATTTTTTCTTTCTTCTTTTGTGGCACACTTCATTGTAAGTTTCCTCAACTTTTGTCCATGCTCATTGATCATACTATAGCTTGTAGCTCTTGTAGACATCCATATGTACTTTCTAGATTAAAACATGTGTTTTTGCAGACTTTAAAGTGTGGTTTACAATATGCTTTGGCTACTCTCTCACAGCTACTCCATTCATCCCTTAGCATGTAATGGTGTTATCTAGATTTGGCATGATTCTCTCTGTTTCCATGACACCTCTTTTTGTAGCTACAACATGCTGTTGCTGCCCCATGAATTGATTTTGTAGCATCTTCCATTATTGTGCTTTAATTCCTTTGTTGTCCCTTCATAATGCTTTGTTTATACTATAGCATTCCATAATGATGAGTTATAAAGTTGATCTGGTTATTCACCATTGTTGCTCTTTCTTTCTTTTCAAATAATAGTCTTTCATGTTGGATGTCGGAAGGTTTTATGTTTCTGAAAACACATCCCTTCAATAAAATAGATCTTCAAGCCTTCCCCATAATTCAGCCAGAAGGTCCCATGCCTGAAACTTATGCATGCCCCCTCAATAGCCTCCTCCATTCTTCAGTCTTCGCCTCTTCATAACTTCAATTGCAAAGTTTCACACTTGTAATGTGTGTGTGTCCCTTCAACAACCTACTTGTTCTTCATACCTGTACCTGTACATGAAACAAACAACATTAATAAAACACCTTCTCTTCTTCCTGCTAATTCAGAATATGTCTTTGCATTGTGGGCGAATCTCAGATGCGAGCCCAGAACTACAACAACCTCCAGCACACAACAACCTTTAGAACTACAACAACCACACTAGGCAATGGGGGGGCCTAACCCTTATCCCTCTTATGTTGACTTCTTTTTCTTTTATGAAAATGAAAATCAGCTCTTCTATTTTTCTGCATTTCTAATTTAGTATGCGTGTTTGCATTATCCTAAAACCACGGGTTGTGTGGTCACTTGTATAAAATGTATTTCATTTTGAATATCTTTTAATGAAAAGTGAAATATCCCAAGTGGATATTTACTCTGCTACTGCTATAAATTTTATTTAAATAATTACGTTCTCCTGTAAGTTTTTGTTATCTTGCAGAACTAGACAAAAGTTGCAGAAGGAATGATTTTCTTTGATATTTTCGGAATAATGTGGTACAATGTAATGACAGTAATAGCAGCAAATAGATATTAATAACAAAAGCATGTGTAATTCTAGAAATGCTGCTAACTATACCAATAAATCTGATATCAAAAAGAATGAAGTTTGATACCTCAAATACAATCAATGTCAGAATATAGAAGGTGGTTAGCAACTGCAGTGTTTACTAGCCTGCTCACAAAATCCAACGTCCAGCTGATATAGATTGCTGAGAAAATCTACTCCTAATATGCAACGCCAAAATGATGCAGTCTACTGAAACTGCAAATATGATCTCCAATTTCTAACGCCACTGATATGGACTGCTGTAGCTACAAATCGGCCTGAAGGACAAGTTCAACTCTATATTACAACCTCAATTCGACATACTGATATGCTCAGCCAAGAGGGTGGTACTCCATCAATGTCAAATACTTGTGCAATAACCTGTAAATCAGATCCAGTTGAGGGCTACGTCCCAACTTGATCAACTCTCAGCCTAGGGTTTGACATCCTAGTGACGGAATGCTCAATCCAGAGCAAGGCGCCCAAATTATGTTTTCAAAATGTTCAAATATGGTTTACCTTTCCTTGCATTGGCCTTATATCATCTTCTCATGTAATTCAAACGCTAAAAGGAACCCTAAAAGAAATACTTAGGAACTTTATAATATAAATTTATATTCTTTAATATTGGCGCCCAAGTGCCTGAAAATCAATATTTCACCAATAAGAATAGTTCCAAGGGTCAAACGGGTCCCTGAAGATGATAATCAAATAGAAGAGGCTGAGCTCTTTCCAACGGACTATCACATGATGGCAGAACTCACCAGATGGAGCCAAAAAACTCCTTATTACTCCCTAGTGGCTAAATACTTAGCCTTATTTAAATTATTAAAATGCTAACTTAGGAGAATATTTAAATATAGTAAAATATTTCCCAAATAGCGAACTGATAGCCAAAACACCTCTACAAGGTGAAACTGATCTCGTCACCTCCTATGACTGATGTCGAATAATTTGAAATAACTGACAGTCTCATCCCTCAAAAATAGGGATACTCCTAAAAAATAGGAATGTCTCCGAATCTCTCAAAACTGAAATCATAGAATGATCTCGTAGAGACTCAAGACTGTAACCCATCTCCACCTTCTAAAATGTAGGAAACTCCTACAATTAAGGAACTGCTCTCCTACTGTCTGAAACTCCAAATCCAAAAACTGTATACCCTGACTGAGTCTCTAAACACCATTGCCAGCCTACGAGACTCCCTGATAGGCTAACTCCCATGTCTTTCTAGATAGAGCTAAAAGAGGGGACATGAAAAAAAGATCCTTTGTTAATCATTGAAACACACTTTCCAGTTCTATAGTTTTGAAAGCAACCACTGCTTGTGTGGCTATTTTAAATGTTGTTCTTCTGTTTGTTTGAAATAAGAAAAGCATTTTCCATTATGACTTCAATAAACATCTGTATTTTGCAAAAAATTTGCACTTTCGATAATCTAGGACAGCAAACTTTAGATTTTCTAAGATTTTAAAATGAGCCAAAATGCAGCATCAACTTTGAACATTTAAACCAGTCAACCTTTTAACTCAAACTAACCTTCTTTTCACCAAAAATATCAGGGTTGATAATAGCCCTACCATTTAGAACTGCAGAGTGAAAATATGGTAACATTTTTGGCGACCTCTCAGGGGTGTTTGCCTACAAAACAG
Organism: Thuja plicata; assembly: GCA_018584345.1. Classification (NCBI taxonomy): domain Eukaryota; kingdom Viridiplantae; phylum Streptophyta; class Pinopsida; order Cupressales; family Cupressaceae; genus Thuja; species Thuja plicata. Next base: position 1,144,429 of record MU223476.1, read on the forward strand.
TATATGACTAGTAGCCTTGTATAATCCATTGGGCACAGAGTCCTTCTGTAGACTTGAAAACTGAAAACCCTTCCAAACTGAAAACAAACACACCGCTGCAAACTGAAAATAAACTGAAACGGAAACTCAAATATCGTATTTGTACTTCGGTGTTTCTATGTGGATGAAATGCTTAAGATATGGGGCAGCGAAAAATATTCCATGCCTTGTATGATAGGTATTTTTTCATGTAGAAATGGTGAAGTACAATAGTGTTGTCTTTAGTTCCTTCTACCACACAACTGAAACTGAAAATAAAGACAGAATGGCTTGAACAGCCACCTAGGTTGCACGATAAATGTCTGAGTCTGATGCTTATGATATGAGACAGCGGAATTTATCCATGTCTCATGTGATGGATATGATGTTCATGCATTTATTGTGAGATTGATCTTGTTGTTTTTGTTCATTCTAACCTTTAAAACTGCAAAGCAAACTAACTGAAAACAACTTCTCTTCCCACCGTGATTACATCATTAGGTTATGCACTATTTATAACCGGGAATCCCAAGGGTTTCTCGATTATACATGGTGTGTACCTCCTTGATTTAACCATTGTGAGCTTACAAGAGCTAACTGCTACTAACTGAAACAAACTAACTATGTGCCAAGCACTTATTCAGATTAACTCACCTCAAAAGCAACGCTTGAGGTGGATCCCATTAACTGGGATTGGCAATTCTTCTCCTTCCATGTTGGAGAGTTGAAAGGCATTGTGTGTCTTGCATCCTGTAATCACAAATGGGCCATTCCAAATGGCGTCAAAATTTGAATGTTTACCAGGTCTACTCTTCAGCTCATCCCATCTGAGACCTAAATCACCTTCTGTAAAGATTCTTGTGATAGCTTTCCTGTCAAATGTCCTCTTCATTTGATCATGATGTTTCTCCAAATTTTGAAAAGACTCTTTCCTTATCTCTTCCAACTCTATCAATTCAACAAGCCTTACCTCCATAGGTTGCTAGTCCATCAGGTTTAATTCCTTGATCAAGCTCAAGCTGGGTAACTCAACTGAAATTGGCATTCTTGCCTCTCTTCTGTAAACAAGCATGTAAGGTGAGTTCCCTGTTGAGCGCTTTGGGGTAATCCTATCAGCCCACAAGGCTTGTTTTAGCTTGTTGTTCCAAACTCTTTGATTATCTTCAATAGTCCTCTTGATAATGTGAATCGGATTTTTATTTGTCGATTCAGCTTGTCCATTACCCTGTGGATAATAATTGGATGAGGTACTAAGATAAACATTGTTTCTTACTGCCCAACCAGTATTTCTTGCACCTAAAAAAGCCAAGGCATTATCAGAAACAATGGATTCATGTGTTCCAAACCTTGCAATCAGATCTTCATGAAAATTCAGAACTGAAGTCTCGTTTGCATCTTTCAATGCAACAACTTCAGTCCACTTTGTAAAATAATCTATCGTTGTTAGAATATACTTATGCCCTGAACTTGACAAAGGGTTTATGGGGCCAAAAAAATCTAGTCCCCACTTAACAAAAGGTTGTTCAACTTGAACTGGATTCAGAGGTAAAGCTGGTAGCCTCTGTTTATTTGCAAAAACTGCATATTCAGACACTTCCTCACCCACATGAAGGTGTCTTTAAACAGATTTGGCCAAAAATAACCAGCTTTCATAATTTTTAGTGTTGTAGTCATTGTAGCAAAATGACCACCAGCTGGTCCATCATGAAACTCTTCTAGAATCTTCTCTGTTTAATCTCCATTAATACACCTCAGCAACACACCATTGTAATCCCTTCTAAACAGTACATTATCAATTACAACATAAGGAATGGCATGTAATCTAAAATACCTCCTTTGGGAGTTGCTCAAACCATGTGGGCATTCACCAGTGTGAAGATAATGTTGTATTTGCTCCATCTAATCCATGATACTTGTTGGTTGGCTCCTCTGATCTGCATTATCATGGGTAAATACAACATTACCTTGATGTTGATGGTTGTCTTCATTGTTTGCAGCGAGCTGCTCACACATTCCTTTGCCTCTTACAAGCTTCGTAACCTTGATTTCCATGTCATACTCCATCACACGGGTTATGCACCCAGCCCTCTTATCATTTAAATCTTTATTCAGCAGAAAGTCTTTCACACTTGGATGGGCAACCATCAAATGAATCTTATTGCTCATAATCAGAGGCTTGAACTTTTTAAGGCTTCTTATAACAGCAAGCACATGTTTTTCAATAAAATTATAACGTTGTTCATAACCTTCCAATCCTTGGCTGAGAAAAGAAACAGGTTGTTCTTGCCCTTCTGCATTTTGTTGTACCAGCATTGCTGAATTGATTCATCAGCCCCAAAAGCATATAAAATAAAATCCTTTTCAAAAGTGGGGTTAATCAATGTGGGAACACTTGATATTTCCTCCTTTACCTCTTCAAAGCTAAGCTTTCCCTCTTTAGTCCAGGTAAAGCTCACATTATTTTTAAGCATTGTTGTCATAGGCTTCAAAATAGCAGCAACGTTTGGAATAAACCTTCTCAAAAAGTTGATCCTTCCAAGGAAACTTTGCAGCCTCTTTTTATGAGCTGGTAATGGCAATGCCAAGATGGCACTTACCCTTTCAGGGTCAATGGTGGTACCATATTTAGAAACAATATGAACCAATAGTTTACCTTCATGAATAGCGAAGATACACTTCTTGGGATTCAAAGAAACACCAAATTCTCTACATCTCTCAAATATCATCTTTAAATGCTTGAAATGTTATTCTGAATCTTTTGAAAATATACTAATGTCATCTAAATAAACAAGTACAAACCTATTTATGAGGCCATGGAAATCCATCTCCATCGCTTTCTAAAAGGTAGCTCCAGCATTTGATAATCCGAATGGCATCTTTTTGTAAGCCATTGTTCCCCACTTGGTTGTGAAGGTTGTTTTGAACTAGTCTTCCTCTTTGACTAGAATTTGATTATATCCGCTAAAACCATCCAGCAAAGAGAATCGATCAAAACCTGAAACAAATTGCAGAATCTGCTCAATGGAGGGAAGCGGGTGATGATCTTTCAATTAGGCATGATTCAGGTCTCTGAAATCCACACATAGCCTTATTTCGCCATTCTTCTTCCTCACAGGTACAAGGTTTGATACCCAGGATGTATGCTTGATTGGAAATATGATATTTTGTTATTTTCGCAGGTTTGATGGTATTGTTTCATAATTTAATATATGTCATGTCTTGATTCTCGAGAGATCGATTGCAAATGTAATCACACTGTTGTATTATCTGTATTTTCCAAATGCATCGATCTCTTGTATATATACAAGGCAAAGACAAGAAGAGACATGTCCCTTTGTGGGACATGTCTATTCATTAATCTAATTTATTAAATTTAACTATATAGTCATTATAAGAATAAATATAGATTAACTTTATATATATATATGTGTGTGTGTGTGTGTGTGTGTGTGTGTGTGTGTGTGTGTGTGTGTGATAAATCATTTCTCGTAATAATCATGTAGTCAATTTTATTTATCTAACCAATGCTACATACATCAACACTCCCTCTTAGCTAGGGAGGATAAATTAATCCAATGTCAGCACCTATGACACCTAATAGAAACAACCCTAAGATGGAAGCAATAGAAGCATCATCCTCATGATGTATTCAATATATATTACATGATTCTATCCACAAGCTCTCGAGCTTTAATGTGGATTGCCTCCATCGGTGATTCTATCCACAAATTCTATCATCACAATAGAAGGTCAAGTTATTGTAAGATTGTTCACCTTCCAGTACAAGTGATAAACATTACATTATAATCATGGCACACTATATAGTTGTGCATAGTATCGAATCATTACACGATCCTTAATATAGATGATATACGATCATTACTTGATCTGTAGAATGCATCAATACTCCCTCTTAGCTAGGGAAGATAAAGAGTATGAACAAGAATACATCACAATAAACTCTGTGAGTATAGATATCACCTAACCCGTGATAAATATATATATCATCTATCTCATGATATGATATATCACTTTATGATTAATTTATCACATAACTCGTGAGGTGTCACATAACTCGTGGAACTAAGTATATCACATAACTTGTGATAAGAAGTCTCACATATCTCGTGAAGACAAACATCACATAACATGTGATGATAAGTATCACATAACTTGTGACACTTAAAGGATGATATGTTCGAGAATATCACATTCTCCTTATACATCCTAGCTATGGTATGTGCACTGACATTTCATCACATAATGTCTACCATAACAGATCATGGCACATCGATGAATGATATCAAGTTAGCATTGTATTAACATTACAAACATCACATAACACGTGATGATAAGTATCACATAACTCGTGACACTTAAAGGATGATATGCTCGAGAATATCACATTCTCCTTATACATCCTAGCTATGGTATGTGCACTGACATTACATCACATA
>MU223476.1:1152853-1169355 GCA_018584345.1 Thuja plicata
GATAGAGGAAATCCAAGTGCACAAGGATTTGAGCACTTTTGATTTAGGTTCTAAGGCCAGTACTCCCCACCCCCCGCCCCCCAATACTTGAAATAGTAGTAAATAAAGAGCTGATCCCAGGGGTCAATCACCCTGATCATGGCTTGTTCTCGCAGATTCAGAATATATATGACTTCTTCACCATTGTGATCAGCAAATTGTCAGCACTTTATCGGATCAGTCAGCCTAACCCATATTCAGTGCACTCACTTCCAGTGATTACCCAGAGGGCACAATCGGAGTTGCAATCTACATTGGTAAACAATATAGTACACCACCTGATGTATCAAGATTCACCAATCAATATGTGCAGTATTCAGGACTCACTCAGTCTTCAAGCCATCAGTGACTTGAAGGCTAGACAGTTCTTGGGACAAATAATTGCAAAACTAGCCACCAAATTAATTTTTGAGACAGCGGAAGAAGAGGAGATGCTTGAAGAGTTAGACAAAATCAACCCACAACCATATTTGGCAATTTCTGAAGTTGTAGTTCATAAGAACAGTCTATCACCTATTGCCTATGATCAAAGCTCTTTACCCAAAATACCTCGGGAAATACAGAAATATCAAATCCCACCTGACACTTGTAATCTTTTGACCATCCAGGACTCTTCAGATTTTGAGTCTTGTGACAACCAAGTAAAAACCCTTCATGAGCAAGTTGGAGACTGGAAGAGTGATAATGCTCTTATGGAATTAGTATGTGAGGAGACACACTATCTTGATAATCAGGTGCAAGATATGATAGATCAAAATCTAGATCAGAATATAGATGTCCAAAAGAAGCAGACCCATGAGGCAGAAGCAGTAATTTCAGAATAATCAGAACCAAATCCTAATCAAACTCCAATACAATCAGGCTATAATTATCCACTGCTATCTATCCAACAAACCCCTTCTACGACTGCCCCAAATAAGCCCATAATGAAAAAAAGAGGAAGAAAGCCCAACTTCACTCAGACCAAAGTCAAAATTGCAGCAGGTATCCAATCTACTCTGGATGAAAAGTTCACACCTTCCAAAAGATTGAAGAGGAGAACGGTGTGTTCTCCTTGTCAGACATGAAGATTATATCATGGAATGTCAGAGGTTTAAACACCTCTGACAAACGGGGAAGAATTAAGCAAGAGCTTGATTCTATGAAAGCAGATATAATTTTGCTGCAAGAAAAAAAAATGTCTCAGGAAAATTTTGAGAAAACAATTGGGAAATGGTCAAACTAGCAATCAGCCCAAAGACCAGCCTTGGGTGCATCGGGGGGACTGGCTGTATTATGGGATCCAAAGTCAATCCAAGGTCAGATCACAAATCAAAAGGATAATTGGCAAGCAGTAAGTATGAGTTGTTTTAACAAAAAATTTCTCCTCATTAATGTCTATGGTCCCTCTGCAACATTGGATAAACAGAGAGTTTGGTAGGAGCTCACTCACATGATTCAGTCACACCAGTTACAACACATAATTATAGGGGGTGATTTTAATGCTACACTAAAAATGTCAGAAAAATGTGGAGGCATTAGTCCACCCTTGAAAACAATACAAGATTTTTCTCACTTTGTACAAGATAATAATCTTGTGGACATTGTGCCAAGTAAAGGGACATATACTTGGACCAACAAAAGATCTAATTTTGCTCAGATTGTTGTCAGACTTTATCGATTTTTTGTAACACAGCAGTGGAACCTTTCCAAGACAACCTTTCAATCAGAAATTTTACCAAAAATAGGCTCAAATCATTTTCCCATCAGCATCCAAGCAAACTTTAACTTGGTATCTCAGAATATACCTCAGTATTCCTCCTTCAAGTTTGAAAGAATGTGGTTACGGCATCCATCCTTCATTCCTTTAATCAAACAATGGTGGATGAGTGTCCCTCACTTGGACAGAACCAAGATGCATCAATTTGCATCCAAGCTGAAATATACTAAATCCCAAATCAAAAAATGGAATGAAGTAGTTTTCAAAAATATTTTTAAAGAAAAGGAGATTGTAAAGCAAAAACTAGAGGACGTGTTGGATAAGATCACAAGGCATGGCATGGATAATGACTCTTTCCTACTTCACAAAAGCCTAACTTCGGAGTGGGAAGAATTGTGTAGCAGAGAGGAGATTTATTGGAGACAAAAATTTCAGGAATTATGGCTCAAAGAGGGGGACAAAAACACAAAATTCTTCCATGCATCAGCTAAACAGAAAACTGCAGCTAGCCGGATTTTCTCAATCAATAATGCAGAGTCAGGTGTCACAATTTCAGACGCCCAAAGCATACAAGATGAAGGGGTGAGATTTTTCAAATCCTAGTTGACTCCTCAGATACCACACCCCTGCTTGGATGATCGGGAGGAGGATCTTCTTGCATCCATCACGTCCATGGTAACAGAATCAAGTAACATTAAGTTAATGGTGTCATTCACAATTCAGGAACTAAGGCAAATTGTCTTCTCTCTTCCCCCAGATAAAGCGCCAGGTCTGGATGGCTTCACGGCTCTCTTCTTTCAAACTTGTTGGGACATTATAGGGTGGGATCTATTGGGAGTTATTGAAGAATCAAGATCTAGTAGGACCATGCTAAAATATTTCAATACTACTAATATAGCCATTATTCCCAAAGTGAAAGCACCTAAGACCTTTGCGGAGTTTAGACCCATCTCCTTGTGTAATACGATCTACAAAATCATTACAAAAGCCATATATCTCATAATGCAGCATCTAATTCCAAGCTTAGTATCTCAACCCCAAGGTGGTTTTGTCCCTGGCCGGGAAACAATGGAAGGAGCATTAGTTGCACATGAAACACTCCACTCCATTAATACAGACAAAATTCCAAACTTTGTCATTAAGTTGGATATGATGAAAGCTTATGACAGAGTCTGCTGGAATTTCTTATTTAAAGTCTTGAACAAATTTGGATTCTCAAAAACATGGTGTAAATGGATACGAGCCTGTGTATCAGGAGCCTGGTTTTCATTTCTGATTAATGGAGTCCCTGCGGGTTTTTTCTCGTCTACACAAGGGGTTAGACAAGGAGATCCTCTATCCCTAGTTCTTTATATACTTATGGCTGAATCTTTTAGTAGACACATCCAACACAAACAGACCATAGGATTATGGAAGGGTGCATGTATTAGTGAGACAAGCATTTTCATAACCCACACCTTATTTGCAGATGACACCCTCCTGTTTGGAGCTTCTTCGGTTTCAGAAGCTAAGCAGATTAAACAATCTCTGGATACATACACATCAATTTCAAATCAGAAAGTGAACTCGCAGAAATCTAAGATTTATTTGTTCAATACAAACCAGATAGTTACCAACAAGATTGTCAATATTCTAGGCTTCACAGAGGACTTTCTACCATCAATTTATTTGGGAATTCCTTTCTTTGTAGGAGCCAATCGGACAAGCTATTGGACACCAATTGTTGACAGAATCAAATCAAGAGTTGTTGCTTGGAAAGCTAGGTGGTTGTCCCTCTCAGGCAGAATACTTCTTATAAAGATAGTGCTTTCAGCAATTCCAAATTACTATCTTTCAGTACTCAAAGCTCCCTCTTCAGTCATTAAAACCATACAAAAAATCTTGAGAGATTTCCTATGGCCAGCAAATATGAATGGAGAAAAGAAAATTCCTCTGGTATCACTGGATGGTATGACATGTAAACAAAACATTTTGGTGGAGCAAGGATCCATGATCTTCAAAATAGGAACAAAGCGTTTGGTGGCAAGCTAGTTTGGCAAATGTATACTAAGCCCAATAATATTTGGTGTCAAATCATGCAACAAAAATATTTAGACAATAACAACCCTTCTAGAATCTTGACCATCCTTGACCCTCCGAAAGGTTCAGAAATATGGGACTTCATGGTAGCCTCAATGGAGATTGTAACTAACTATATTTCTTGGGAAGTTAACAGTGGATTTCAAGTGAAATTTTGGCATGACTCATGGAACGGGGGCCCGCCACTGAGCAAGTTGGTTGGAGTGGAACATATGATAAATGCAACAGAAAATCTGTGGGGGTCATTGCTGATAAACTGTCTCTGCAATTTCAGTACATTCAAGAAAGGTGATTTGGAAAGATCCATCAGAACTGAATCTTCCCCTCCAGGACTGCCAGCTACTAGAAAAGATATTCATGGAAAAGACAGTGTATCTATCAAATTCAGATGATAAGATAGTTTGGATCCCTGGCAAAGCAGGTAGCTACAACATTAAAGATGGGTATAACATTATCCAACAAAAGGAAATCAAATCTCCTTCCTGCCAAGCATTCACATTTTGTTGGAGTCAATTAACATTACCTAAAGCAGGATGCTTCTCATTGTTAGCACTAAAAAAGAGGATCTTAACCAGTGACAGGCTTCACAAACTTCAGATTGCACAACCTTTTAATTGCTTACTGTGTGGCCAAGTATCAGAAAGTGTTGACAATTTATTCTTATCATGCACATTTGCACAACTCTATTGGACTTATGTGCTGAGAAAACTTCATTATTTGATGCCATTGCCAAGCACACTATGGGACTTGTTCCAATCTTGGCCAGAATTATATCCAAATTCCTTATTCTTTGCATTATGGACATGTATCCCAGCATTGGTGGTGTGGGCAATTTGGTGGGAGCGTAATAAAAGAATCTTCCGCAAAGTCTCCTCTACAATTGAAGTAGTCCTATCTAGCTTGGAAAAATCAATATATGAATTGGTGAATTCCAGCCATTCAAAGCTTAAGTATAACCTACGTATGACAAGTTGGGATAGTGAAATTACAAGAGAATGGAAACATATTCATGTACCATTTGGTTGGTGTCAACAAAATCATAAATCTGATACACAAGATCGCAAACTGATTCAGTGGCTCCCTCCAAAGGATGGGATTGTGATACTAAACTTTGATGGATCCTCTCGAGGTAACCTAGGAGATTCAGGGGCAGGTCTATGTATTCGTGATCATCATGGAGTTATTAAAGCATTAAAATTTTGCCCTCTTCCTCGTGGTAAGAATAACATGGCGGAAGCACATGGTCTATTTATGGGTCTCACATTGGCTAAAGCAGGAGGATTTAATCGACTGCATATATAAGGGGACTCGCTGATCATTATTAATAACTGCATAAAAAGGGAAACACACAACTGGCAATTAGGATACATCTTCCGGCAAATATGGTCCATTTTGGACTTTTTTTGATGAAATATACATATCCCATACCCTTCGTGAGGGGAATTCAGTGGCAAACTATCTTGCTAATTTGGCATGTGATGGCCAGGATATGATGTCACTTGCACCTGCCCAAATCATTAAACAGGACTCCAAATTGCAAGATCTAGTGTATGCGGATATGACAACCTTCTCTTCAAAATAGATTGTGAATTTGGCAATCTAAGTTATTAACTGTCATGGTGGATTTTGGGTACACAATGGCAGTACTTCATAGGAGTTGGGATCGGCATCATTAAGTGGCAATACAAACAGTATCAGATGATATGACGTCAAAATACTCTCCATTATGCTCTTAAACAACTTGTATACATGTGCGAACTGTCTGGGGGTTGCGCATAAGTAATTTCCCAACACCTAAGGTACGATGTGAGAGAAACTTACTTCATCCCTAAGATATGTGGAGATTTGATGGACTGAGTAATTTAAGGGCTTGAATGATTGGAGTACACCTAAGGCTCTACTTATTTCCTCAACCACAATTACACATCACTCATTCTGTTTAGCGTAATTTACAGCAATGGAGTTGAGGTCTGTGCAGAATTTGAAATGCAGACAATGTGGCCGATACCGCCACGAAGTGTGGCCTAGAAATTACAGACTGAAGATACAAGCTCCAGGGTTGGAAGAGGTCTTGCCTGCGAACATTGAGGTGGGGTCTTTTGATGCCATGTTTATCTGCTACTCACCGACAATTCGAGCAGCTATCCGCACAGTAATTGGGGAAGAAATCTTGACTCCACATCTTCGCCAATTCTCTTTTCCTGCACAACTCATATCTATCTTTCTGTCAAACGCTTTGGACCTCATTCAATCAATGCCCCTGTTCATTTCATTAGCGGAGAAAGTCATCAACCCAAGTTTTTTGCAAAACAATGAACTTCTGTGGGCGATACAAAAATATGATTTATGGGACGAAATGGCACTCGTGGGTGGTTTATTTTCCCACTATGAGCTGCTCACAAATCACGATTATCTGCTTGTCTATGTCAGCATAAAACGTTCACTGGAGGAACAGGATGCAAGGTTTGCAGAAAACACTCCATTTTGTAAACCATCATTTAGGGTTTCACATGGTAAACTCTATCAAAAACAAGGTGAATGCGCTTCTTGACCTTCTTGAACTCCCAAACTCTCCCCATCTCGGTCGGAAATTCCACTGCTTTCAAGCCCTGGTTTTAGTGGGCAATCGTCTAGGATGATGGTTACCATGTCGGACCTCAATGTTCAGCCATCGGATACGGGTAGAGATGCAGCGATGGGTGATCAAATTGCACATGTCGCAGTACATGTGGCACCATGCCCTCAAACTTTGGAATCGGGTAGAGAAGTGGTGATGGGTGCTCAACTTGCACACAATGCAAAACATGAGGCACCATGGTTTCAATCTTCGGTGGGCATCTCTAATCGGTCTCCGGGCATAGCACTTGTGGTGGATTCTTCGCAGCTGGTCTCTACAGAATTAGCGGTGGGAGCTTCCATTGAACATTTGGGCTCGCCACCTCATGTGTCAGAGATTCCGGAGGATGATCGGGGATCAGAGGCCATGGTAGAATAGATGATATAGTGTTTGAACACTATTAAAATTTGAAGGATTTTTGTTTAGCTTAATGACTAACTTCGTCATGCAAGTTTTTTGGAATTTTGGATTTTTAGTGGGATTTGTATTGCGTGGTCACTTTGCGCATAGCATATAACTGGAATTCTCCGGTATATGGACTAATAGTGTAGAATGGTCTATGTGACAATTGGATATCTCATGTAACTGCATATGTAAATGAATACTATCAAATATATTCTTGTATCTAACTATGATCACGGGGTTTCTTACTGGTTCTTCCACGGGGGAGTTATTGAATCAGTTTATTATTAATATAATATGGTGGTTACCCCACTTTTGCTTTAAAAAAAAAAAACTTTATATATATATATATATATATATATATATATATATATATATCATAATAATCATATAGTCAGTTTTATTTATCTGACCAATGCTACATACATCAACATATTTCCTTCCAGCATCTTAATAAGCTTGGATCTCATGAGTTGTTCCAGTTTTGGATTCAAAGGCCTCTGCTTCTGTTTAACAGGTTTTGCACCTGGTTCCAACTCTATTGTGTGTTGGGCTAATTGAGGGTCAAAACCCTTAAAATCGTGGTATTGCCAAGCAAAAATATCATTATATTTTTGACATAATAAAACAAATTGTTCTTCTTCTTCAGTACAGATTTTCCCAAGCTTTAAAAACTTATCTTTAGCAACTTGAACAGCTTGACAATGATCCTCCTTCACTGCTAAGCTGGTTTTATCAGTACATAATTGATCATCAGTATTAAAAATAAACTCAAGTGTCACAAGACCCTTAGGTATTTTATTACCTTTCAGTTGTACAATCTGGTTTTCATATTGCTACTAGTATTTTTTCTGATTTCCACTTGAGAACTCAGCTTCTTCAATCAGAAAATTTAAAATTTGCTCATCACTATAAAAAAACCTACCAATTTACATTATTATCTGGAACAGATGGCCTAACTACCACTTTGACATATGGTTGGGACTGAACATTTTTGGTATCATTTGGTATGTCAAATTCAGCTCCCATGGCTGCTAACCTATCAGCTTGTTTGTTTTGGCCTCTTGGGACTGAAATGATATTAAAGGCGACAAACTCTTCAATCAGGTCCAGAACTCTATGTTTGTACAATTTTAAAACATCATTCTTGGCTGAATTCATGTTTCTGATCTGATTAACCACAAGCTCACTATCACCAAAAACCTTTAAACAGTCAATTTTTGTCATTCTTGCCCATTCTAAGTCATGCACAAGAGATTCATACTCTGTTGTATTATTTGTACAGCTGAAAGTAAAATGAAAAGCAGAATAATACTTTTCACCAGCAGGTGAAATCAACATGACACCACCTCCTGAACCATTGCGGTTCCTTGAACCATCAAAATAAAGTTGCCACAAACTATTAGAATGATCTTCAGACTGTTGTTCATCACTTTTAACAAGATTTGGAATGTTGATTTGTTCATGGATGATGTAATTACTAAGTCCAGTCACATCCATATGATTGAAAGGTTGTTCCCCGTTGTCTTCAGCAGCCCACTCATCCAAAATGATGTCTGGTATGCCTTCTAACAGTGTGCTAGGATCTAAGGCAACAAGCTGGTCATCCTCATGAAAACTCAGATTTGCATTAATGGGACTTGGAGTAAAAGGTTCTATGTGGTCTTTGGCCAATGGTTCCTCTTTCACAGTGACTCTTGTACCATAGCGTGTTCTAAAGAACATATGAGACCAATCAGAAGATAGATAACCCCCTTATTTTTGCTGTAAAATCCCTACTCAAACAAATAGCAAAATAGGGTGGCAAATCAATTACATAAATGTCTTCTGGTATTGAAAAATTTGGACATGCATACAGGGTTAAATCCAGATTTCTTATGATACCAACTGTATTGATGGCTGATCCATCTAACTGAACAACTCCCCTTTCTAATGGCTCATACTTCAAACCCAACTTATCAACCAACTGCTTAGGCATAACAGAGCTTGTGGCCCCTAAATCTATCATACAATTGTGAACTAGAAAATCACCAATAATAGAGGTCACATAAAAAGGAGTTGGTTTGTGTGGACTATCCTTAGGGGTAAAACCACTAGATAGCATGACATTAGACTTATCTTGAGCTGGCTAATCTGAAAGTGATATCTTAGCCAATGCTTGTCTCATACTCTCTTTTTGACCAGGTAATTGCAAAGCATCCAATAATGAAATGCTAACTGTAGCTTTTCTCATGTAATCGACAATATTGAAATTAGTGAAACTAACCTTTTGCTGAAACTTATCAGCAGCAACATCCTTTGGTCCTTGTGGAGCTGAAACTTGCATTTTCTGTTGGTCACCAACAGGTAATTGTTGTCCTCTTGGCAAAACCTTCACTCCTTGGGCTTGTGTAACAACAGGCTGCCATTTTTACTGCTTCCAGCTTGATTGGAATCAAAAATTGCTGGTATTTTGTCATTTCTAGCTTGCTGGTTTAAATCAGCAGCTCTGGTTTTTTATCTAGTGTTTGCTGAAACAGGATCGTACTGTTGGTTTTATGCAAAATTTGCACCACAGAAATCCTCATTTTGAGAATTCATCAAGGCAACATGCAGTTCATTAGGATCAGATTGTGAACCTTGATGTTCAGCCCCCTCTTGATTTGCACCTTGTTGTCCCAAAACACTATTCTGCACCATAAGGGCTTGATTGTGAATCCCATTCGGGCAAGTGGCCTGATTATGAGGCTGATTACATGGGTAGCACCATTTGTAATCTTGAATCATATTATTTTGAATGGGAACCATTACTTTTGAAGTGCTGTGCATATTTGGATTATATGGTTGCCCAGCCCTTTGATTGTAACCACAATTTCTTCTTTGGCCCTGATAATCAGCTTGATAGGCAGGCCTATTTGCCTGAATAGGAGCTTGATAAAGCCTATTTGAGCTCTCATTCTGCTTCTTAAGATTGATCGCCTCATTGCCAAAGTTCTGCAATGTCTTCATAAGCATTTAATTTTGCTCTTTCATGTCTTTGTACTCCTAAGATGATGTTGTACTTTGTTGTGCTTGAGCAGCAACTTGGGTATTCAACGTTGGAAAAGCTGGTACAGCAGCTACAACAGGTGATATAATTGTTGTACTTTGCTGAATTTCAGCGAAATATGGCATTGGTGGCCTTGGGGCAATCTTGCCTGCTTGGATCAGGCTATTTTCAGCCCTTATGGCCACTTCATAAGCTGCTAGAAGCGTGGTACCATCCATAGATTGAATCTGAACTGAGATATCACTGTTAAAAGCTCTTAAAAAATACAAAAATGCATAATCGTTAGATGGCTTAACTGTTGGTGGGATTCTGTCCCATGTCTTTTGGAAACGGTGATTGAAATCCGTTATATGTTCATGAGGTGCTCTCTTGATCGTAGTCAATTGCTCCACCAATGACAAATGATGAGATTTGTCCTCAAAGTGTGCGCATAAGGCAACTCCCAACTGATCCCATTCTGCAATAGAATTAACAGGCGATCTTCTAAACCAAGCAAGAGCTTTACCTTTGAATGATGCAGCAAGCAATTTGATTGCTACATCCTGCTCCATGATTTGATGTAATCTGCATAGAGACGCCACATCTCTGATATGCTCGATGGGCGTGGTGTGACCTTCTCCCATGAAATATGGCAGTCCCTTCAAGGCTACAGCTGGTATGTCATGATGTTGTTGGATATTCAAGGGACTCCCTTGATTGAAAGCCACAAAAGGCTGATTTCGAGCCATTTGTACTCCAAGAGGTGGCTGTTGTACTTGATGAATATGGTTAACAAGTGGCTATTGCACTTAATTTACTGTTGGTATTTCAGTTGCAGCAATCCGAAAATGATTTGCATATGCTAGTATCTCTGAATCAGAAGTGCTAGGAATTTCAGAACCACTAGGTAACAATGCAAACTCAGGTCCTTGATTAATCCAATCTTCAAAATCATCAAAAACTGGATTGCCAAATGCTGCTACAGTAGGTTCAATGGTTGTTTCTGCTATTCTTTTGTTTCTGTTTGGTAGAACAACACCTCTCCTCGCTGTTCTCCCTCTTGATCTCCCAAATTGGAGCTCTTGAAATTCAGGTCTGCCCCTAGTTTGGCGAGTATAAATGTTTCTCATAAGCTACAATAACTGTATCTGCGAAAAACCAGCTCTTTAGAGTCGCCAAGTGCTTAAAACAATACCTCCCACGAGGCTGAAAACTGCTGCTCGCACTAAAACAGCAGCAATAATGAAGTGTTGAATCAGCTCGTGGAACAAGACGAGTCCCACCGGGCGTGCCAAAAACTGTTGTCAATCAGGATTGCACCCGTGATGCAAAGTGTGAAACCTCACAATCCTGTTGGAACATGGAAACATTCCCGTTGTTGGGAAAGGGAACGAATCTCTGAATCATAGGTCGGCTACCTCCTTGTGATCACCTAAACTACTTCTTGACAAAGATAAGGGGAGAAGTATATGCTTAATAGACAAAACTACACTACTGAGGTGATTCACCAAAATTCGATGTTTCAACAAACCTTGGAGATAAAACAGATAGGTGAAACACAATTATCAGCTAGACGAACTCTGCAATAATGACTCTACAAAAGGCTCCTTAATAAGCAATAAAGAGGAAAACAATAACGTTTTCACAGTTTAATAACTTAAAATCAGTAGTAACACAATCATAAACTTGCACTATGAGACATCATATTCTGCATTAAGACTTGAAGGAAAACTGATTCAACAAAGGTAATAAACACAATGATGAAATCAACTACTCACAATCAAACCATAATATAGAAAAACAGCTAGAAAAGGTATCAGAACTCTGTATAAAACTCCATGGATCTGCTACAAATTGCTCCCTTACAATAATGCCAACTTTCTGCAATGTGCAAAAAGAGGTCAAAAAGAAGGAAGTCCCCAAACAATAAGGTAAAAGTACAAGATATAGCCCAAAGAAACCAGAAAGGGTCGGATGCATGGAAAAAACCCACCAGAAGAGGCATCAAATTGCTGGAAACTGAAGTATAACTGCTGTAAAAACTCCTCAGGGCCAAGTGCCACTAAAAACCACTCCAAATCTGCCCAAGAACTGCTCCTCATCTCCCAAAAACATGCATAAAGAACGGGGTCGAATGTGAACAAAAATCCCACTAGAATAGGGATATAACTGCAAGAACTGTGACCAAACTACCCCAAAACAGCTCCCCAACTGATGCTAACTGAAAAATCACTGAAGAACCACCTCAAAAGGACCCCAAAATGTTGTGAACAGGCCCTAACAACAGCAAAACTGAATGTCAACAAAATCTCTCCCCTAGAGATGAGCATAAGATTGGCAATTAACTGATGGTCAATACTAGAAAGGTGTAACTCAACCCTAACTCAAGACTAACTCCTAAAAGATAGTCCTCAACCTTGCACTTTTGACAATTAATAATAGTTGCCTTATAATATTGACAAACTATTATTATTGTTTACAATAAAGGTGTACAAGACCCTCTCTAAACTATTTATTTATTAATTAATTATTAATCAATTAAATTTTAATATATTTAATCATTTAAAGTGAATAATACACTTATTAGTTTAAAACATCAAATATATTATAATACATTTGATAATTTTTAATTAATAAATAAATAGTTCATAAAGATATATTTATTTATTTGATAATAATTATAATAAAAGATATTTAATTTTAAAGCGAATAATAAACCTTATTCGTTTAAAATTAAATATATTAGATTACAATTATTATAAATACATAAATATATTTTTAACACAATAAAAAATAAAATTTATACTTTACCTAAATAACAATAAGATTGTAATTCAAACAAACAAAAAATATATAGTTTAATGAGTTTTAATAAATAATGCTCATTAAATTACCTATTTTTTGTTTAAATTTGAATAAACATTGTTTATTTAGATAAAGTATAAATTTTAGACCTAAATTAAACAAAAGACAACACATTCTTATTAATATTGAATTTATAAATTAATGAATATAAATAAATAATATTCATTAGTTAGTTAAATATTAATAAGAATGTTATCCTAAGCTATGGACTCGACACCCTAAGAGACTAGCCATCTAGAGCAGCGACATATGTCATAAAGAGAAGACAAAACCTAAGGCAATGCCTTCAATGCTTTACAAAATACATAAGGTAAAAACCCTAACATTATCTCATTTGCATCATTTTCCTTTTGCGAAATCTTACTCTGTTGTCTGAATGTGTGTCATGTCCCCTTTCTAAAGTGGACATCAGAGACGGAGGAGTTGGCCTGTCATT
Organism: Thuja plicata; assembly: GCA_018584345.1. Taxonomy (NCBI): domain Eukaryota; kingdom Viridiplantae; phylum Streptophyta; class Pinopsida; order Cupressales; family Cupressaceae; genus Thuja; species Thuja plicata. Next base: position 1,165,998 of record MU223476.1, read on the forward strand.
GGAGTCTCGTACGCTAGCGGAGATGGATAGGGACTCATTCAGTGCATACAGTGACCGGATTTTGGCTTTACAAGCAGTTTGGAGCCAATTTGGAGTAGTTCCTAGATTTTAGGGGATATCCCTACTTTTTAGGAGGATGTGGCAGTTTCCATATGTGAGGTCCCACTGGACCATTCCATAGTTTCAATTTCAAGATGACAGGGTGTGTTCCCTAGTTTCTAGGAGCATCCCTAGATTTTAGGGATGGGACTGATAGTTGACCCATCTCGTTCGACATTAGTCACAGACAGGTGACAAGGTCAGACTCATGATTATGTGGATGGTTTGGACTATCAAAGGCAAAAAGGGAAATATTTTAATATATTTAAATATTTCTAAAGTCAATAATTAAATAATTTATAATAAGGCTATTTTAATAGCCATTTTGGAGTAATAAGGGATTAATTGCTTCATTTGGTCAAGGATGCCTTCGTGTGATAGCTCGTTTGAAAGGTCTCGAAATAATATAAATTATTTTCACTATCTAGAGACTTTTTGGCGCCTGGAATTATAACATTTTAATAAAGTAATGATTTTCCAATAACATGGACACTTTTAATTGGGAAAATATTATTTTATTATAAAGTGCTAAGTGTATTCTCCATTAGGGTTGGAATTGCCTTTGAAAGGAGATATAAAGAGATGGAAATCGAATTGCTCACTATCTTTTGACATTTACAACTTATGAAAATTCGAAATTGCTCTGTGGAGTGATTCAGAGGCTTGGGACGAAAACCCTAGGTCTGATTTGTTGAGACGCAAACCTCAACAAAGATTTCGTGATTCAGTTTTCAGATTGGAAGTAATATTTGTTGTGGTAAGGATCAGCCTTCTTCTTAGCATCATTTATCAGGAGAATATATTACATTCAGCTTGGCGGCTGGTTTATCCCAGCTTGGGCATTTCCCAAAGGCAGCTCGAGCTTGGGCACCATTCATATTTAGCAGCCCACGTTTTACAGTTTGGAAGCATCTATCAGGGTTTATGACATCAAGGCATTCATCTTTAGCAGTTGCAGAACATTCCTTAAGCTGGTGTCAAGTGCAAGAGGCAGCCAGTAGATCCATTTGATGTATTTATTCGATGAATGCAAAAATCTTAGTATTATGCCTGGTATGATTTAATTCATTTTCAGATTGTCAAATAATTTTAATTCATGAATGCTGCTTACCATTTCTAGTTAGGAAGTTGTTTATTATTCGTCATTTATTTGCATATATATTCAAAAACACCAAAAAACTTGAAAACAAGAAAAAACCAGAAAAAAATCAGAATTAAACAAAATCCATTCAGAGGTACAATTGTTGGTCAAAGTCCCAAATTGTGCAAAAAAAAAAACTGACAAGATCACCAGGATCAGGGATCTTTCAGTGGTATCATAGCCTTTTTCTTGCCAACCTGTGGGAATTTGTAAAAAATTGAGTGAGTTATCAACACCCTATTGAAATTGAATGGATAGGTACAGTGGAACGTATAGCAGTAAACAGGTGAAACCGTATAGCAGTAGACAGAAGAAACCATTAGATAGTTTGTCTGAATTTAAAAGGCAAACTGATGCCTTAGGTAGACAGTTGGATCGTAGTCGGGATATTCAGACCAGGCTTAGTGAACAGTTGTCAGATCCGGCTACCATTGACAAGGCGGCTAGATACATGGTTTCACTCTTGGGCAGATCTTCTTCTCGCACGACACAGGATACGAGACAGGTTGACATGGTGAGGGATGTTAGGAGATACCTGCGGGATGATTTCTCAGCTGCACGTGGGCCTAGCACATCAGTTCCAGAGAACAGTGCCCCTCCAGTTGAGTTACCCCACACTTTTATTGTAGGGTCATTACCTATCTCGGTGGATGAGCACATAACAGTTACACCGGCCGGCAAATATATCGAGACTCAGCACTCAGTTGATGGTTCGGTGATACAACAGGAGTTGACGCCTGCAGTTGATGTTTGTACTATACCGGATTGTATTATAGAGACAGCCAGTGGCTCCACTTCAGTTTGCCAGGAGGATAGTCCTATAGTGGATGTTGAGGGAGTTGTTGATAGTGGGAGTGTTGTAGTGTTGGAAGATATGACGGTGGACTCTAGATTGCCAGAGGAGGAGGATACCACTTTTGAGGACTGCCTTGAGGAGATGGAGTCAGATAGTACAGATCTGGATAGCGGCAATCCTGAGATGGGGATTGTGCAGGAGATGCCAGTATTCTCTTGTGTTGAGGATTTGAGCATGGAGTCCGCATGTGGTGATACCAGTGTTGAGTTTGAGATAGTAGACATGGACTCATGCCAGCATGACTCTAATTCATTTGTTAGTAGGGAGTCAAATGAGGTTCAGTTCGGGTCACCAGAGGAGGTAGAACCCTTGTTAGCATCTTGGTTTGCTACCGATACTTCCTATGTAACCCATGAGGATGACTCCATTAGTGATGAGTCATGTCTATATCAGACCCTGGGAGAGGACTCCGAGTTGCTGGAGAGTGCAGATCAATCCCAGGATCTAGATTATTCAGAGGTTACAGAGAAAGAGGCAGCTGAGAGTGTTGAGGAGGTAGATTCTGTAGCAGCTTCCTCGGGTACAGAGGAGTTTGATGGAGATGTGTCAGCTGCTAGTACTCCATTTGAGGATGTGAGTTCAGTTGTTAGTTCACAGAGCTCAGATGACGGCACACTGGGGGATAGTGTTTCTGAGAGGAGTATGTTGCGTACCACTTCTATTCACAGTACAGACAGTGTGCCAAGGGTGATGCATAGGAGGCCTATAATTCAGAGTCATCATGTGTCTAGTCAGTTGAGAGTCAGCGAGAATGATATTGTTACTACATTCGAGCATTTTGATGCTGCTCGGCAGCTGCTAGCTGTTCATGGATGGGGTGCTCCTATGGATGATGAGCGTGGTAGTTGTTACCTGTCCCTGACAGAGATTCATGCCTTACGGGAGGCTGTCAGAGTTTTGAGACAGGATTATTTTCGATTGGTAAGGGACCGAGATCACCTAGTAGAGTGGGGAAGTACAACATATGCGACACTCATGGATAGAGAGGATGAGGTGGGTGAGCTTACTCAGGAACTCACGACAACTTCTAATGTTTTAGAGAGCACTCAGTTGGCTCTCTAAGAGTCACAGGTTCAGTTAGCAGAGGTGACTGTGGAATTGGTGCAGCTTCAGTCTACACCAGCACCAGATCCAATGCAGTTACATATTGTGGTGTCTAGTGATTTGGTGATGTCCACAGTTGGGGTTGTTGGATGTGATGGAGTTAGGGATACATCCACCCTTGATTCTAGTGTTGGAGGTACAGGTTCACTTCCATCGGA
>MU223476.1:1169942-1188068 GCA_018584345.1 Thuja plicata
TTCCTTTGACCCACATGTTGATGAGTTGATGGCACATAGATGTGGGTTGGCTCCTAGTCCTTATCATCCGTTATGGGATGGGTTCTCGCCATCAGCAGTTGATGGGAGTTTTGGCTGCAAGTTAGTAGTAGGTGACTTGCAGAGTTATGGTGACTCCAAAGATTATATAGTGTGTGGATATTTGGATCCTAATACAGCTTTGTTCAGGGGTATTCATCACTGTTGTGCAAATGGTCTACACACTCAGTACAAGTCAGTTGGGTGTGCAGGGGGAGTTCAAGGTGTATGTGATATGAGTCACCCATACATCTTGGTTTTTGATAGTCCTGAGATCTATTTCTCTTGGGATCCGAGCAGAGACATATTCAGTACGGGAGTGTGGGTGAGTGGCTGCTATGGGTCTCTTTACAAAGTCATCCCGTTTGTTTTTCAGAGGATGCTACAGGAGCCTGCACTTTGTGCCAAGGGCATGGCTTACAGTTTTTCGTGGGATCCAGGTGGATTGTGTGGCAAGAGGGGTTCCATTCTCATAGTGTTGGGATGATTCGCATGTGTGGGTCAGCCACTCTAGAGGTCTTTATGACAGGGGTCGAGGGTATGCTTGAGCCATCTTTGATGGTACCACATCTCTCTTTGGGTCGGGTAGCTATACCCCTACTGATTGGAGACTACATATGCCTTGACTCCACCTGGGTAAATGGTTGCATTGGCCAGGTCCACTTAGCATTTCGAGAGTCTGCATTGCCTGTTACAGTGTTTCAGCCGTATGAGTGGTCAAAGAGTTTTTTTTTCTGGGCAGAGGCAAATTATGGGGTGACTTTCATGGACTGGTACATGTTTGATTTTGGGTTGGTTACTGATCTGAGTTATGATAGAGCAATAGAATGGTCATTCGTGTGGACTCCTGGTCACGAGGGCAGTCAGGGTTGGATACTCAAAAGTGATGATGTGATCTACTTCACCTCTATCCCGTACGGTATGAACTATCCCTTGAAGTGGGATCCAGGCAGTGATTTTGTGATGGCACTTGCACTTCTGGGATGTTGGTGATATAGTGTTGCATTGCTTGTGGACAAGCAATCTCCGGGAAGGGAGGATTGTCATGTCCCCTTTCTAGAGTGGACATCAGAGACGAAGGAGTTGGCTTGTCATTGGAGTCTCGTAGGCTAGCGGAGATGGATAGGGACTCATTCAATGCATACAGTGACTGGATTTTAGCTTTACAGACAATTTAGAGCCAATTTGGAGCAGTTCCTAGATTTTAGGGGATATCCCTACTTTTTAGGAGGATGTGGTAGTTTCCAGATGTGATGTCCCACTGAACCATTCTATGGTTTCAGTTTCAAGATGACAAGGTGTGTTCCCTAGTTTCTAGGAGCATCCCTAGATTTTAGGGATGGGACTACCAGTTGACCCATCTCGTTCGACATCAGTCACAGACAAGTGACAGGGTCAAACTCATGATTATGTGGATGGTTTGGGCTATCAAAGGCAAAAAGGGAAATATTTTAATATATTTAAATATTTCCTAAGTCAATAATTAAATAATTTATAATAAGGCTATTTTAATAGCCATTTTGGAGTAATAAGAGATTAATTGCTTCATTTGGTCAGGGATGCCTTTGTGTGATAGCCCGTTTGAAAGGTCTCGAAATAATATAAATTATTTTCACTATTTGGAGACTTTTTGGCGCCTTGAATTATAACATTTTAATAAAGTAATGATTTTCCAATCACATGGACACTTTTGATTGGGAAAATATTATTTTATTATAAAGTGCTAAGTGTATTCTCCATTAGGGTTGGAATTACCTTTGAAAGGAGATATAAAGATATGGAAATCGAATTGCTCACTATCTTTTGACATTTACAACTTATGAAAATTCAAAATTGCTCTGTGGTGTGATTCAGAGGCTTCGGACGAAAACCCTAGGTCTGATTTGTTGAGACGCAAACCTCAACAAAGATTTCGTGATTCAATTTTCAGATTGGAAGTAATATTTGTTGTGGTAAGGACCAGCCTTCTTCTTAGCATCATTTATCAGGAGAATATATTACATTCAGCTTGGCGGTTGGTTTATCCCAGCCTGGGCGTTTCCCAGAGGCAACTCGAGCTTGTATATTGGGCACCATTCATCTTCAGCAGCCCACGTTTTGCAGTTTGGAAGCATCTATCAGGGTTTATGACAGCAAGCCATTAATCTTTAGCAGTTGAAGAACATTCCTTAAGCTGGCGTCAAATGCAGGAGGCAACCAGTAGATCCATTTGATGTATTTATTCTATGAATACAAAAATCTGAATATTATGCCTGGTACAATTTGATTCATTTTCAGATTGTGAAGTAACTTTTAATCATGAATGTTGCTTACCGTTTCTAGTTCGGAAGTTGTTTATTATTCGTCATTTATTTGCATATATATTCAAAAACACCAAAAAACTTGAAAACCAGAAAAATATTAGAACTAAACCAAATCCATTTAGAGGTACAATCGTTGGTCAAAGTCCCAAATTGTGCAAAAACAATAACTTACAAGATCACCAAGATCAAGGATCTTTCAAGGCGCCGCCATGAGAGTAGGGTTTGGAGTTTCGCTGTTACCTATCGCCATGGATGTCACTGTTTATTCTCCTCTGGCATTAAGACTCATTGTTGTTGCTCTTTTCTCTTGTGTTGGCCGCCTTTTGTTGCTTCCTGGCCGCCATGGCTGAGATCTGGAGTGTGGAAGATGTAATTTCTTTGTAGAATAACTTTGTGGCTGCTTCTTTGGCCACCTTATGCTGCTCTTTCTTCTCTATTGGTCGTCGCTTCCTCCACTAAGCATGGGAATGTTGTTTCTTTTCTGTTGTATTGCCGCCACCCTGAGGTTTCCTCTGTATTTTTCTACTTACTATCTACTCTTGAAGAGAGCTGCCATGGATGATGGCTTAGATGTGATGGCGCTGAGCATAATACCGCCAAGTGTTAGGGTTTCCTTGCATGCTTCAATGAACTTCTGGGTTTTATGAGGGATTCTTATGCCGACTGTTGCTCATGCCCTTTTGGTGAGTTTTAATCCGAAGACTTTTCTTCCATAGTTTGAGCTTTGTGCACTCTGAATATATCACTGTTTTTTTGAAAATAATAGCTTTACTTTCTTGAATCTGCTGCTTTATGGTGCTCTTGTAGTGAATTTCACCATGATTGAAACCACCTCTCTTTGCTTGAAGAAGAAAATGAAAGTTTTCTGTCATGAGGGTTTCTTTCTCTTTTTTTTTTGTTATTTAGCCATTCTGGGTTTTTCTGAATGTTTGGAAGAATATCACGTCTTCAACCCTCGAAACACAGCACCTTTTTCTCAACAATATGACAGTCGATTTTTCCATTGAGAAGCAACTTCCTTTGATCTAAAAGAAATCTGCCAGATGCCAACTTGGCGAGCTTTACAGTTTATCCAATTGCCTGATGAATCTTTCAACATTACAATAAAAATGTGCAGGACTGGCTTTCTCTGTTAGCCTCAAACCACACATCTACCCATTGAATCACCTTGCTTGATTGTGTTTGCAACCTACCATCACTTTTAGCTTTCCATTCACATGTCATACGCTTTGATACTCCTGTTGTACACATAGGACCAGATGCTGATGTGTAACAACTCTGAAAATGTCTTCCACATAATGATAGCACTGGTGTTACCATGGCAATGTTTTTATAAAGACAAATGATTTATAGTTTTTCATACAGCAATTATATATATATATTGTAACTGTCTTTTCATTACTTTGTGATGCCACTAATTTGTTCTTTTAAACTGATTATAAATTTGATCACAGTTTGCCTATTTATCTCTTCTTTCTATTTGAACTTGGCACATTCTGAAGCATCAGGGAGTTTTTTTGTTTTTCATTTTACTTAGTATCCTTTTCATATAATGCATGTTCTGGAAACAAACCTGATTTCTTTCTTTTGCATGGATTACTGTGGCTGGAAATAAATGTTGTCATGTATCTTTTCCTTGTAGATGATATTTCTATGTTAAATTCACTTGGAAGCTTGCTGTGAATCCATCTCTCCATGCACACACCAATATATAAGATAGGTTAATTTGTTCATTGCTGAAACAACATTCCCTTTCTGAAGCATTGACGTTGATATTGGATAAGTTGACTGCAAATTACTATAAATTATGGATCATTTCATGCATTGATATCCATTGAGGTGACTATAGATGCTTGCTTTACATGATCCTTCAACTCATGAATTCATTACTAATTGCTAGTAATTATGGCATGAAATATGGTGCCTTTTTGTACATTCTCTTGCTATCATGAATAAATGCTTTCCTTTGATCAGCATTAATGAACATTCTATGTTATGAAGTAGCATGATTAATTCACTGTATGGCTATAGATGTGAGTACCTGATTTTTTCTTTCTTCTTTTGTGGCACACTTCATTGTAAGTTTCCTCAACTTTTGTCCATGCTCATTGATCATATTGTAGCTTGTAGCTCTTATAGACATCCATTTGTACTTTCTAGATTAAAACATGTGTTTTTGTAGACTTTAAAGTGTGGTTTACAATATGATTTGGCTACTCTCTCACAGCTGCTCCATTCATTCCTTAGCATGTAATGGTGTTATCTAGATTTGGCATGATTCTCTCTGTTTCCATGACACCTCCTTTTGTAGCTGCAACATGCTGTTGATGCCCCATGAATTGACTCTATAGCATCTTCCATTATTGTGCTTTAATTCCTCTGTTGTCCCTTCATAATGCTTTGTTCATGTTGTAGCATTCCATAATGATGAGTTATAAAGTTGATCTGGTTATTCACCATTGTTGCTCTTTCTTTCTTTTCAAATAATAGTCTTTCATGTTGGATGTCGCAAGGTTTTATGTTTCTGAAAACACACCCCTTCAACAACATAGATCTTCAAGCCTGCCCCATAATTCAGCCAGAAAGTCCCATGCCTAAAACTTATGTATGCCCTCTCAATAGCCTCCTCCATTCTTCAGTCTTCGCCCCTTCATAAATTCAGTTGCAAAGTTTCACACTTGTAATGTGCGTGTGTCCCTTCAACAACCTACTTGGTCTTCATACCTGTACCTGTACATGAAGCAAACAACATTAATAAAACACCTTCTCTTCTTCTTGTTGATTCTGAATATGTCTTTGCATTACTGCTTTGCATTTTTGTCAGTGAATAGAGATCAGCATAATAGCATAGGAGGTTAGCTTTCTTCATTGCTCAGTTCATATGAACTGACCCCTTTCTTCTTTTTCCTTTGTTGCAGGCGAATCTTGGACGCGAGCCCAGAACTTCGACAACCTCCAGCACACAACAACCTTCGAAACTACAGCGACCACACCAGGCAATGGGGGGGCCTAACCCTTATCCCTCTTATGTTGACTTCTTTTTCATTTATGAAAATGAAAATCAGCTCTTCTATTTTTCTGCATTTATGATTTAGTATGCATGTTTGCATTATCCTAAAACCACGGGTTGTGTGGTCACTTGTATAAAATGTATTTCATTTTGAATATCTTTTAATGAAAAGATCCTTTGTTAATCATTGAAACACACTTTCCAGTTCTATAGTTTTGAAAGCAACCACTGCTTGTGTGGTTATTTTAAATGTTGTTATTCTGATTGTTTGAAATAAGCAAAGCATTTTCCATTATGAGTTCAATAAACATCTGTATTTTGCAAAAAATCTGCACTTTTGATAATCTAGGACAGTAAACTTCAGATTTTCTGAGATTTTAAAATGAACTAGAACGCAACAGCAACTTTGAACATTTAAACCAGTCAACCTTTTAACTCAAAATAACCTTCTTTTCACCAGAAATATCAGGGCTGATAACAGCCCTACCATTTAGAACTGCATAGTGAAAATATGGTAACACAATTATCATTGTTTGAAGTTCAACTAATGGATTAATAATTTATTGATATTCTCTTATTCATCATCATCATCTTCAATATGGAGCCTAATAAGACTCGAAGGTTAATTTTTCCCCAATTTTATTGGCGTAGTTTCCACCCCAAATTATTAAATGGGGGTTTGGGGGCAAAGCCCCCAAGACGTGGTCTAGGGGCAGCGCCCCTTGTTCGCAGTACAGGGTGGGGTCGAGGGGCAGTGCCCCTGCGGGGGTTTTCGGGGGCAGCGACCCCGAAAGCTCAACCGATTTTAATTATTTTATATAGGCTCCGAGAGTTATTATTCAAGGCAAAAAAAATGTCTTAATTTTACCACTTTACATCTTGGCTGGCCGTGGGTCCCTGTGGATTCGCGCGGAACCGCGTTGGATCCTCGAGGATCCTCGCTTTCTCCTCCCGATCCGTGTGGGATCTGGGTAGGGTCCGGATTTCGACCTGTGGGTCCGGCTGGATCCGCAGATCGCAGATCCATCTGGACCCTGCCCGGATCCAGCACGGACCGGGAGGAGAATCCAGACCCGGATCCGGGGTCCAGGGTCTGAATCCGGTAACTCAATTTAATGAGAAAAAGTAACATGTGTTGTGAATAAACAGAGATTATACTGTCAATGCTGCTTAAAGTCTGAGAAGTTCAAGAAGATCTGGATATGCATTTGATTCCATAAAGCTACTGAAGATTATCACAGGTTCAGGTAATATAATCTCATTTGATGTTCAGGTTTTAGATGCACAAATACTTGTAGAAAGGCTTCAGTATCTAAACATTTCAACAGTTAAAAGGATTGTGATATTGCTATCAGGATTCAACTGTGTAGTTTTTGAGTCAAACTCATTGACCCATAATTCAACTGTGGAAAAATATCTCCTACTTATCATTTAAAAGGATGTTATTTTACTGATAAGAAGTAAAGTGATCAGTATACAGTGAAGAATCATTTTCAGATTGTGTTATTTCACAGTACACTTTCAGATATACAGAGATTATTTTATGTGTTCTGCTTGGCAGCTTCAATACATCATCTTGCAGGTTTTTATAACAGACTGTGTTTGCTTCATTACGTATGATTGAGGACTTCTGATAGAATATTTGATTGCAGACCTACTGAAATAATGAATTGGTCTCTTATATGTATATTGTATTTCATTTTTTATAGTGATCAAGGATTGTTATCTGTAGAAAAATATTTGTTGAAAACTTTGAAGTAAAGGTCAGAAATGTTATTTGGTATTCTGAGTTGGTGCTCTAAGAGAATTGAGTTGGTGCTCATTGTAATAAGGATGTATCTGAAAAAGTTGGTGCTTTGGAGGTAAAAAAGTGTTGGGTGACTCCTTGGGTTGATGCCCTAAAGGCTGAAACTATTGTAAAGATTTCAATTTGTGAGGCTGGATTAGGACAGTAGATCCTAGCAGCATTGCTCACCACGGTTTTTCCCTCTGGGTTTCCACGTCATATTTATGTACAGTGTCTCCTATTCTGTGATGCTTCTTATTACTTTCAGTTTGATTATTTTGATTCAGGATACAAATCAAGTTAATTGGATAAAAAGTTAAGTTTTAATTAATACTAATTCACCCCCTGCACACCCCACCCCCCCCCTCGCCCCCCCTCTTAGTAGTAAACCTGTGCTCTACAGGTTGTGCTCACAAGTGCAACCCCAGTTTGAATCTGTGGCCATTGAAAAGAAGCTTGTCTTAATTTGCATGCTAGGATTTGTCACTCTCCATATAAAAATAGAGGAAAGCATGAGCCCTCCCACTATTAGAACCTTAGGCCATAATAACTGCACATGAGGAACTAAATTCACTTTTAAAACATTCATAATTTGAAAATATTTGAAAATGAAAGATTCAATAACTTGCTATTTAATATGGGATGTTAAAAGTCAATCTTATCCTGATCATAACAATATTTACAAGAATATTGATGAACCTCTAGCCTATCCAAAACAATTCTGGCTTGACACAGAATTCAAACCAAGTATGGGGTCAAACGCACATCACTGCGGTGTGGCAGCCCAGACCTAGCTCCAAGGGCTCTGCATCCTGCTGCAGCCTGTACGTGCATTATAAAATAAAATAAAAAATTCTCCCAACCACTAAGTAAAATGGAAGACTTCAATAAAAAAAATTAAGATGCAACTTAACAGTTTTTACTTTTTAGGGGAAAAAGGATCTTGTCATAACATACCACTCTAGCAGCAAAGGGAAGCATTTTGTCTGGTGGCATACCAGCAGCAATGGCTAGCACAAGAGCAACACAAAGGTTAAATACTACGAGCAATTTTCTAACTAATCACATAAAAAGGATATTGATATAAAAATCCTACAAAAGAATATGCACAATGCTTAGACCATATCAAAATGATAAATCAGTTTTTGTGTGATGTCCCGTTTGGGTATTTACTATTTTTAGGAAATATATGATTTTTCTTGTGTTTATTGATTATAGAAATAACAGAAAATACTGAAAGATAAATGCTGAAACAAAACATACGTAATACAATTCCTGAATTTTTGTATTTTACTATTTTCTGATTAGATGAAATAAATTATGAAATTAGTAAAACCCACATTTGCATTGAGCAGCTACATGTAAATTTACCAGATGAAAATACTAAAAAATGGATACTGAAAGAAATATAACTTATTAAATTAACCTAGGCATTGCGCAAGTGCAATAACATGCAGATCAACTGGCTACAATGGGAATTTACTAAAACAGCAGTATATTAATGACAGATTTTTATGACTAAGGTTGCAGATTCATAACCAGTTTCAGTTAACTCAATGTTATCATAGCAGCAGCTGTTTGTGATCACCCTATTGGATATATTTTGTATATTCAATGGAAGTCAATGAAATAGTTGCCAAATCTGATCGCTCAAGTCTATGAACTCCAGGTTGCAAGCATTCACAAAGGACTAGCAAACATCTATAAATTATAACCATATATGAATAGAAATTAAATTGCCGAATAGCAGAATAACCAGCAATATAAATATGGATCGCAAACAGCAGTAGATGGCATTAATTATAAAGTATGCAATATACAGTTCTGACCATACATCAACAGCTGGGAAAGATGGAATTTGTAATGTCCCCTTTCAGAAATGCTCAACCCATCTTGTAGTCTGTCATCATAAGAAAATCCTTCTTGGCTCATCAATCTATTAGTAACTTGATTCCAACAACAACACGCTATACTTTGTAAAAAAATTTCAAATATCAAAATAACATCTATTTTGCTTACCACATGACCACATTAAGCATTTTATTGTTCCCGACCCCCCCTACAATTGTGACCTCCATTTACAATAGTCACTCCCCTATATCATCTCTCCGAAGAGAAAGTACATTGCTTATATAAACCCGAAGGGGTGTGACCGAACGTCACCACCGATTCCCAACTGCCATCCGGTAGTAACTAAGTACCGTCGGCTACACATAATATAACTAACACAGCATAATGTAAACTCCGGCTAACAATCTAATGATCTTGAAGGCGAAGTATCATGAAGGAATTGAGCACACAACATATAAAATCATATAGACAAATTTCATGTATGAGCATAAATGTGCAGTCATAAATACGAATTAATTTTTATGCATTTCTACCATAGAAATAATTTCATTTGGATGGAATATTAATTTTGAAGCTAGATGTAATGTAGTTTCTTGATTGTTAAATTTTAACAGTGATAATAAATTGGTTGAAATGATTTGTAGGAATATCTTATTATTATATATAACTTATATAGATATTGTAATATGCACCCCAAAATACAACTCTGATACCACTGTAATATACACTCAAAAATATAGCTTTGATACCACTGTAATATGCAGAACTATCATGGTCTAATATTTTTACTTGAAGAGAGAAGATAGAATAGAATAGAATGACAGATTTATAATGCAAATAAATGATATGTTGAAAACTTATAACCTTAATCACCCAAAGTCTGAAATTAAAATAATATTGCAAATTGTGAATACCTGAATAATTATATCAGATTAAAAGCACAAATTCAACATACCCATTTGCTGGAAATGAATATAAATGTCTGCAGTAATTATAATCAGCAAATACAAATGGTTTCAAACCCTCGCTTATACTATGGAAAACCATGAGGGCTTTTATCCTTGAATGCTTCAATCTCCAAAACGGAAGGAATAATGAAATGGCAAAACCCGAAACTTTGATGTGAACCTTGACCTCTCTTTTATAGGTGCCTACTTTGAGCCCTCTAATTTTAATTTCTATTTAGTTTTTTTTATCTCAAAGTATTTAAAAGTTCTTTTAAATTATATTTATAGGCCCCTTTCAAATTACATTTTGAATAAGTGTTCAAAAACACTTATTTAAACATTACATAGAACCTCTAATTATATTTAAGTTGCCCTTTCGAAAATAGAATGATTGGGCCCAAATTAAAATATTATTAATTATTTTAGTTATGAAAAAAGGACATGACATTTTAAAATAGTTTTACTGTGGAAGCTTTGAAAGCACCAACCCATGAGACCATCTATAAAAAAACTCCTAAATCCTAGCCAAAATTTTCTACATGCTACTTGATCACAGGAAATAAATAGCCTGGGAAATCATGAACCTTGGTGCTTGACCCCATCATGAGATGAGTGATTTAATGCAACAGAAGTGCCAGTTTGAACAGAAGTGAAAATAGTAATCAAATTAATTTCTGGAAATTGGAGTCCCAAATATGCTTCTGTCTACAGCATATTATTTGAACGTCTACATTCATTACAGTATGATCCAACTGCTTTGTACAATATAAATGGAATTGATCTAAACTACTCCATATTGTGCAAATTAATATAACAGATAGGCAAGTCTTTCAGAAGGCAATAATGAGATTCTACATAAACCATACCCACAATTTTAAAGATTTTGGTGTATTTTTATGCATATGAAATAACTCCATAATGCATATTATTAGTAAACAGATTTGTCCTTCGAAAAGATATACAAAGAAAGACCCAAAATGCCCAAATAGAAGAACAAATGCTACCAACAGTTGGATGAGTTATCATTGGATTGATAACTCTCCTCTGAATTGAGAGGTACAGCTCCCTCTTATGATTTACAATGAATGAAATAAAGATTATACCTCTAACCAGAAGGCACGGAAGGCACACTAACATCTACTCATAAACATGATTTAAATGCGATTTTCAGATTAAAGATGGAGAAAGGAACGAATAAAGACCAACAGACCATTGATCTAACTTTCCCAGCACAAAGAAACAAAAGAAAAGTTAACATCTTGTTTTACGAACATATGAGGCATAAAGCCTACAGACTCCATAACACATACATGAACTTGACAAAATGAGACAGGACAACGTTTAAAAATGATTGAAATCACCAAAAGATTTGTTTCAATCGGAAAAACATATACCAAAACCTACTGATCAAAATATACATTTCCCCTTTATTCTTAAACATTTAATAAAGTGACCAACAGATCAATTATATCCTTGCCACATTCACAAGTGTGTAAAAAAAAAATATCATTGACCCTTTTGAATCTGTCCGCTCTTCGCATGCACTTCTGAACTTTGAACCAGCTACACCTGAATCTTGAAATTTGTACCTTTTGAAACAATGGGAGATGGAAAATTGAACTTTGAACTGGAGTTCGAGGTTCAAGTTCAATATCTCACTCGCTTTTGATGCTTCTTCTTCGTGAAACATGAACCTCATAAAACATGCTTAGCAAGAACTAATACAATATATGGGGACAATTTAGGAAATCTCCCTATGGGGCCTAATTTCGAAAGTTTAAAATAGGGGTGCTAAAAGCATGCCAACACATATGAAACAGCTTCATATTTGTCTCTTTTTGTACACTATCTTCCAGATGCACTTACAATTGGCAAGGCTCCATTTGCCGGCAAGCTTTGTTATGAGGTGCCAACCTAGGGCTCAACCTCTACTTACGATTCAAGAAAATTAGCGATTACAAGTCACTGATTTAAACTTTGATTATTGTTGCAGCTTGCAAATGTTTTAAATTCATTGCGTAATGTGCATACTAATATATCACAGACTTATGCCTTGATAATGTTAGACAGCATCAAGAATGTCAGCCTATTGACCTTAATAAGATTGATCCAAAATCAGAAGGGATCTTCAGTGGAAGAAACAATATTTTATGATGAAGATTTAGTGATCTTTTTGCAGCTTCAAAATGGCATTGTATGGTATCTTACTAAATACTTTTAGTTTGCCATGTCAATACTGATTAAATATAGCACTACTATCACATAAATGAAAAATTCTTTACTAATTTAAAAGAGAAATAGGCACAAACTAATACCAATGTGATCCTTGTTTAGATTACCATTGCACAAGTAAACTAGCAATGCTTAAGACTTGAAATTGCACGGCATCTTAGTATACGTTAAGAAAATTTACATTTTCGTAGAAATCTAAATTAGGAGGGATCTGGAAAAGCTTTAATCTAGAGAATGCTAAAGCTTTACTCACAGTATTAGATGACACAAATGAATCTAGAAACTTCAAAGGCTTTACTTACCATATTAGATTACAGAAATGAATCCAAGACCTCACTCACCATATAAGACAGCGCCAATGAATCCATCCCCTGCTCCAGTGGTGTCCAGAAGCTCTGGAGGAGGTATGGCCTCTGCTGTCCCTACAAGCAGTCTTCCAATGATGCTCCCTATCCCAGGTGCTTTAAGACTCCCTACCTGCATATTCATTCTAAAATCTGAGAGAAGCATGCATGTAAAATCTATTAAAAGCAGACTGTATTGATCACAGTACCTCAAGTTTGATTATTGATTTAATGAGTTACTTGAAGGGAGACCAAATGCTAGATTAACATATAATAATTTATGTACCTCTGATGATACAGAAATTGGTAAAATACTACTTGTTTCTTTTCCTTTCTTCTGAAGTGACTCCAGCATAATGTTTACATCTATGTTCTCACCGTCTCTGCTTCCTGTTCAGAAATCATATTCTGTTATTTATAATTGTAACTTGGATTGTCCTTAGAGGCGGATAGACTAATCCCAGGAGAACCAAATAAATGTATAAAAATAACAATATCTTTTGTAAAAAAAAGTTCAAAGATACCTTGCATGTTTTTCTCAAGCATTATGCATCCTTCCTCACCCCGAGTGACAATTACAAACTTGAGACGAGGTAATCTTAGAGCAATGGCAACAAGAGCACTTGCAACAGATGGTGCTTCCGTCCAGGCCTGTAAATGGTAACTCAAAGAGTAATGAATGAAATGGTGTTTACACATCCATTAAGCTCTTCATGCATAGAACTAGGAAGCATAATTAATAACTGTTGAAAGCTTATCCTTAATTATTAACCAAAAAATGAGTATTTAAATAACAGAACTCATGATCCAGGCTGGAAATAATATTTAGTGGTAGGGTGATAAAGTTTAATATTTTTCGTTCATCTAATGTTTGGCGCAAGCTTGCAATTGGGCTTGTAGATTGGGCTTGGCGATTAATGTTTGTCTTGAGTGACTTTGATGTGCTATGATTGGTTACTGATTTATTGCTAGGAGCCGAACTACTGCCTCAAATATTCATCCCCTGGAACTCTGGCTCGCATTCTGAAGTCACAGCATCACATGTGGGAAGAATATTGTTATTCTCTTAGCGTGGAGACTGGTTACAGGACATTTCAGAAGCACTGAAGAGAAAGGTGTTTATTTATGAGTATTGAAAGTGTTGATGTTTTTTAGCTTCTGTCGGATAATCCTATGAGACTATTGAAAATATATTTTATTATGTGAGATATAATATGTAAAGATATATATCTAAAATAGTATTAGGAGAAATTAATATAATAATTATTCAGAGATATTACATGTGTGTGTGTGTGTGTGTGTGTGTAGTTGCATAATCAATTGTCATTATATTAATCTCATAATAATGAAGACATGTCCCTTCACCCATGAAGGGACATGTCTCTCCTATCCTCATTCTCAATATAAATGGAAGAGAGATTGCTGCATTTGGAAAACACATACAACATAGGAAGTGCTATTACGTTTGCAGTGATCCTAAAACTTAACAGAAAGAACTGTGCCATGAAGGTTATCAGGTTGGTGCTTAAAGTCTTTAGTTCTGCAATCACCGAGGACATCCCTCAAACCGCCTTCACTCACTATAGCAGAATACCAACACAAGCGGTGAATAATCTTGGAGGGACATATATTTGAACAGAGATCCTATTGATATTAATTCATGATCCAAGCACCGTCAATTTAATATCCAGAAGGGCCTTACATCATTGGGAATCAATATTAGCAGTCGCTACATTGGGTTATCAAGCAAGACCTTGAACTATCAGGGCACAGAGAACTCTCTGATTCTCCTATGTCAGTTTGCATCCATCAGAAGTTTGTATTCTTGCACAAGTTTGGAATCCAAATGAAGAATGTTAAGTAGAAGGCTAAAGGCAGGAATTGAAGGTCAGAACTGATTTCCATTGACTAGAATTTTTGGAATATTGTTCTAATGCAAAGTCTTTAATATATTCATGAAACATGGGTCAATGAGTTTGACTCAAAAAACTCCACAGTTGAATCCTGATAGCAATATCACAATTCAGAAGATTCCTAAAAGAATCTAAAGACTATCACGTGTCACTATTAGAGTAAACTTGGCCATATAAACAAGCACTATAGGAAGAGGTTTGCTGAAAGGAATACAACCAGAGAGGACCTCCACAGAAGGCTAATGTCACAAAGCATTCTAAGCAAAAGGAATTGGCGTTCTAAGCACTCATGGCTAGATGGCCAGCAAATCAGCTGAAATCTTCTGCTTGGTACATCGATTCGTGAGTGTCTCAACATTTTACACACAAGAGGGATTGGTTCACAGATTACATGGCTTGCTCCAATTCAGCGATCTTCAGTAGTGGTGAGGAATTTTTAGTGGTGGTAGTGTTATCATAGGCAATGTTTAGATAACCTCTGGAAGGAAAACTCTTATTTTCCTCAACGTACACCACAAGCCGAGAATGGAGCTCAATTTTCTCTCAATGAGTCAGATTATGCTCCATTGTCCAAAGTTGGACATCAGTTTCAGCACACACAAGTGCCATATTGTTGACAAGGAGTCCAAGAAAACTATTGCACTTGGCAATAAAGATCATGGTTTGCATTGGCTTGTTGTTACTAAAGAAGTTCAAGATCATGCATTGGCAGCAGAGAGTTCATCTGCTATCAATACTATTTGGCATCAACGTTATGGGCATCTCAGCCTTTCTTATCTCTCATACTTGGCTCGAGAGAATACAGTGAAAATTTTACGTGAAATCCAATAGCAAATACAAGGTGTTTGTGAAGCTTGCCAAACAATGAAGCAACACAAAACTCTATTTTTTGAAAGAGAATTGTGGATAGCATAAAGGGTCCTTCGGCTGGTTCATGCAAATGCATATGGACCAATGAATCTAGCATTGGTCACTAGTGCAAGGTATTTTCTAGTTTATAGAACTTCAATAGGAAACTGTGGGTGTTTTTTATAAAGTAAAATCAGAAGTGTTTAAGAATTTTAGAAGTTAAAGTCATCAGTTAGAAAAAGAGTTTGCTTGTTCAATAATCACTACTAGGTATAATAATGGAGATGAATTATGCTCAAACAAGTTCACAAACCGTTGTGCTAAACATGGTATCAAACACAATTTTACCCTACCCTGCACTTCATAGCAGAATGGAGTTTTTGAGAAAGGGAATTATACTATTACAGAGATGGTTGGTTGTATGTTAGAGAGAAAATGTGTTCCCAAGAAGTTTTGGGCTGAGGCGATTTACACTGTAGTATATCTTCTCAAAAAGTCTTGGACATATACAACGAAGGAGAAGACCCCAGAGGAAGCTTGGTCTGAGAAGAACTAAAGGTGAGTCATCTAAAGGTTTTCGGTTCTAGTGCATATGTTAGGATTCCAAATGCAAAGAGAACCAAGTTGGATTTTAAGGGTCACAAGTTCATGCTTACAGGGTACAATGACAATCACAGTGTATAGATTGACTGATGTGGACATCGATTGCTTAACGTTCATCGGTAGTTGTGAACAATGAAGAAGTTGGGACTTTTCAACTCTTTTCTGAGATCAAGATTACATATTCAAGTGTTCATCTTCCATTGGCTCCACTAGAAGGGGGCGTGATTCTAATCATCAATCTGATTTTGACCATGAAGCATCTCCCAAGCGAGTACCACTAGCAAAGGATTTGCTTCAAGAGAACCTAGATCAACATCTAGATGGCATAGCACCAGACAGACCGAGTCATGATGTCAATATTGATTTGGAAGATGTTTCTCAAAAGCGACCTAAGTGGTTGTAATGTCCCCTTTTAAGGCATCAGCTTTTTCTAGAGGTTAGCCTATGACTTTGGTCCCCATAGGCTAACATCTTCCATTGTCTCCGCTAGAAGGGGGCGTGATTCTAATCATCAATCTGATTTTGAGCATGAAGCATCTCCCAAGCGAGTACTACTAGCAAAGGATTTTCTTCAGGAGAACCTAGATCAACATCTAGATGGCATAGCACCAGACAACCCGAGTCATGATGTTAAATCAAGTTTAATAATATTAATTAAATTAAAAGACTGATATGATGACATAATGGGGGTTAAAGTGAATCTAAGTCATTTTCACAATGACTTGATTTTATACACTCTTAAATTATTTAATAAAGTGTTTTATGGAGATACGTGCCAATATTGGGACTCGGGAGATTTAACGTGAATATAAAATTAATTCATAAAGTGACTTTAAGTTAATTAAAATTATATAAGGGGTCACTTTATTATTATTCCCAATTGCAAGTTAATATGAATATCAATAGTTGGAAATTTAAATAGGGTTTCCAGAAACTTCTTGAGATGATTATAGAAGGAGATTTGAGGAAGCCATTTGATATACTTGGCTTACTTTATTTCTCTCTAAGAAGCTCAAAGCTCTCATTTATAGAAAACCTATAAATCTGAGGACGGAAGCCCTTGGAGTTTCTCGATGGTTTGGACAAAATTACAAAAACCCATTTAACCTATTGGGTGGATTCATTCCAAAATTCATATTGAGGTTATTGTAGGTATTTGGCATTAAAAAGGAGCTGGAAATATCATTTATTTGTAGGTCTACAGCTGCTAGGGTTTGAACATTGTGGAGTTTGTATGTCATACTCGTTGAGCTGCATGTTGGACATTGCTGGTTGCTACAGTGATGTGAACAGTGCCGTGAATAGTGAGTTTTCAGAGGTGTTTTGGAATGACTCGCTACCTGTCCTTGTGCAAGAAGCACCCAGCCAGCTACAACAGTCTCTTCTAGTAGATTTTTTGATTGTCTTTCAGATCCAATTAAGTAATAATCTTATGTCTTGAGGGCTGTATAACAGCTCTGAGCGGTTTGGAAGGTTTTGCATGAAGATTTCAGACTTCACTGCCTTGTCTTTAATGCCCAGAGTGCCACAGAAGTCTATTTGTGTTGCAGCCTAAATAGTAACTGGGTATTAGTTTGCAAGGACTCATTTCCTAATCTGAGCAGTTAGTGGACCTTTCCCTCTGTTTTGGTAGCTTTTGGATGTCATTACTGCCTTTGGAGACTTGGTTCCTATCATGTGAGGTAACAAGACATCGCTATTACTTGTTCAAACCATAGTTACAAGCCTCAGACTCGGCAAGGTTGGATTGGCCTTGGACTCGGCCTCGGCAGCCGGACTCGGCAAGTACTCGGCAAATCGAAAAACTCAAGAAATTCAACGATTTTTAAGGATTTAAAACATTTTTCATGCATCATTTAGTCAATTAACATCAAATACACAATAATTGAGATAAATAGAAGCTACTTTGCACACACATACAAGTTTACAACTTTACATAGATCGCAAAAGTATAAAGTTATAAACTGTTAAATTAAATAACACACTAGAAACTGAAATATATGCAACATGTCCAAAAACATAGAAATCAATGCACTACTTTGCTAAATATCACCCCAAACATGCATTGTGAGGTCTGATAATGGGGAATATGTCTTAGGATCAAACTGGTTTTTGAGACAAATTCTGAGAATAAGTTTGAAGACATCCCTCCATTCTCAGAACTAGTGAGTTAGACTTCACCAAATCATATTACTAATTGACTGGAGCATATTCCAATGAAGGTTTAAGGA
>MU223476.1:1196193-1286952 GCA_018584345.1 Thuja plicata
TAGTGAAACATTGATAACTGGTTGAATAATATCATTGAATGTTTAATGTATAGTTCTGCATAGTTGGTATTGCTCTGTTAATTGTGTTGTGTGGTTCTGTACGTGGTGGAATAATAACCATTCTACAACCCTTACTATTTTTAGTAAGGCAATTAGATGTGCAATGGATGCAGTGGTTGACTCCTTGGTTTAGATGGAACTGAAGAATAATGAGTATTCATGGAGTTATGTTGTTTTAATTATTAATAAAGTAATACTTTATTAATAATTATTCATTTATGGCACATTATGAAATAAGGTTATAATTGCACTTTAATGAAGGGGTCAATTCATCATTAAAATGGGGCCAAATGACTTTGTCATGTGCATTTAAATGTCATTTGTCAAAAGGAGGCCTATTTATTATTAATTCTCTAAGTCAACGTGAGCACATGAAAGCAAACATTTAATGAATTAAATTTTTTTTAAAAAGCAAAATCATTTTCATGTGAGAAATATAAAGGGAGCTGTAATATAATTATGATTGCAATTTCCATCAAAAGTAAATATATTTTTAAGTTATGAGAAGATTACTTGTGAAGATATCTCTTGGAGAATTATAAAAAAACCAAGGCAAGGGAAAATGATTCATTCTATGACTTGTGTGCTTGCTTTTGTTTGTGTGGAGAAGAAATTGAAACAAGGGTTTCTGATTTCAAGCTTGAAGAATTGTGAATTCTTCTAAGTTTTTCAGCATAGTGAATTGGTGAAACACCCAACGAATTA
This sequence comes from Thuja plicata, assembly GCA_018584345.1. Taxonomy (NCBI): domain Eukaryota; kingdom Viridiplantae; phylum Streptophyta; class Pinopsida; order Cupressales; family Cupressaceae; genus Thuja; species Thuja plicata. The sequence continues at coordinate 1,196,959 of MU223476.1, forward strand.
TGCCAAGCTTTAGCTTCATCCAAAGGCCAAGAATGAATTTATTGTTGCAAAAAAAAAGGGTTTGAATGCTTCATTATTTACCAGAATAGTTTGCAGTGATAGAAGGAATTGACAGCCATTATTAATCAGGTTTCAAGCATTTATGAGCAGATTTGTGAAGTTTATTCAAGGGTTTCAAGACATATCATACCTGTAAGTTCATGAATTGTAACTCCTAGGTTTTCTAGGTATTGTGTTTTAGATAATAGGGGTTATTTAATGAACTAGGTTGCCAATATATTGTGAAAATTCTGAGTATTCAAGCTGGTATAAAAATTTCGAATTTTCAGCTGTGTATTTTCAATGCAATTTCAGTTTCGAGTTAAAAAATTATTATTGCAATATCTTTATTTGCTGCATTATATTGTCATATCAAAACAAATATATCATTTGCATAGCAAGTTAGTGGTTTGGCAGAGTTAGAACCTATTGGGGTTCTTACAATCGAACACTTGTGTAAATTGAATACCACATCAAGCTAAGAAGAATACTGCATAATCTTACTCATGGAGAGAAGATTTAGTTCCATACCAAGAGCGTAGTATACATTGAGGAATATGAGATTCCTCCCACCAGATTGTATCTACACATTGCCTTTGCCGACAATAGTATACTCTTCTCCAAAAATGACTGAATCAATGAAAGGTGAGAAGTTTGTGAACCAATCACGTCATTAGTGAAGTGTCGAGAAGCACCCGAGTCGATATACCAAGCAGAAGACTTCACATGATCTGCAAGGCGTTTCGCCATGAAAGCATAAAATGCAAATTCTTTCTGCTCTAAGTGCTCTGCGACATTGGCCTTAGGCTGAGACCCTCCCAGCTTCCATTGTTCAAAAGCAATCCGATTTTGATAGTGTTGAGATAAATAGTCATTGATGTCAAAGACGGTTTGTTTCAACTTTCACATACCTGGCACAATAGTGTTGATTGAGTTATTTAATCTCAGTGGAAGGACTAGATGAAATAAGACAATCTGTTTTGACAGCATAATAAGACAAATCTTTGACAACTCAGCACACAGGCAACCAAGGAGGACCCGATACATAGGCAGCCAAGGAGGTCAACACAGATAAAGACAAAGTTTTTATCGGATGGTGCCTGTTTGATTACTCCAGATAAGACAAATTAAAAGTCATTTACTCATAGCCCGATAAATCTGTAATGAGATAGCAATTTATCTGAACGCAGACATCTAGACATTCTTCATATATACAGCAACGCTATTTTATTTAAAAATAAATGTTCGTTTTTATGTTCCGTAAAATCCAAAAATATATTGAACAGTTCGTGTGACATATGGGCACTGGCATAACAGTCAAATTAATTATTGACTTTGTTGACAAAACGAATCAGTTGTGTAAGTCTGTTTTGTTGGTTCATATACCCGACAAGAGCAGTTGGAACTAATTTTTTTTAACTTACACCTCTTCGTGTCTTTATATATACAATTTGAAAGACACAAGTGTGGAGATATAAAAAGATACAACTTCAAGTGTGCGGTGTTATATAGAAAGAGTTATTATAAAGTGCAGAGCAGAATATATAAAAGAAGTATGGGAGGATATTGCGATTAGTATGATTATGATACAGAAAAATAAAAAGCTTTTGTCTGATATACAAGCAGTGTGTCATCTCAGAGAGGAGGTTGCAGTCAACAGACTGAAAATCAATCTGGTATAAGAGTGTTACTTATTTTCGTATTTGAATAACTTTTATTTTCACTGAGTTTGAATTCTGAATTGACTCTAGAATTATACAGAATTGATATAGTTGTTACACAGTCAGAATTTTGCAGAAAGTAGACAGAATTTTATGTCAAGTTAAACACCTGTTCAAATACAGATTTCTGGGAAGATCTTAGAGCATACTGTTCATTTTATTATCAGATTGTAATGTTTTTACAGGGTCTTAATTGAGAATTGCTTTTACAAAGTTATTACTGGATATATCTTCAGAACTATATTGATCTCACCAGCACGCAGCACTTATCAAGCTGTGATTCTAACGGTTGTTTTGTAATGATTGAATTGGTGTTCAAATCTTATGTAAGTTGGTGTTTGTAAAGTAAAAGAGTTGAAGCTCTTGAGAGTGGGGTTGTTGCTCCATAGGGTTGAAGCCCTTAAAGTTGTACTTGGTTTGAAGATAGTGAGGCTGGATTAGGACGGTAGATCCTAGCAGCATTTCTCACCATGGTTTTTCCCACATCGGGTTTCCACGTCATATTGTTGTGTCTTATATTGTGTTGCTTTTATCTTGATTTGTTTAAATTGTGAAAATGTTTTATCTAATGCTTTAAGCAAATTAACTTGAAATAAAGTTGAAGTATACTAAATATTTGTACACTACTAATTCACCCCCCCTCTTAGTAGTGTAACTGTGTTCTACAGATAGTCCTTTATCAAGTGACCAAATTTTTGGCAGTAGTTACACTGAATTTTCTTCTTCAAGCTCTCCTAAGACTGAGTGGGGCCTTTCTGCTGAGCTGACTGAGATTTGCCTTTGTTCTTGTGAAAGGATTTGGCTGTGAAGGCTTGTTTTAAAGAGGATGAAATTACACTGCTACCAAATTGTTTTTCCAACAAACCTGCAGCAAAATTTTAGTGCACAAGTCTGGAAACTTAAGTCAACATTTGTTGCAATAATGTTGAGTGTTTCGATGAAGTGCTCATAAGATTGAAGTAGACTCTTCAAGGTTATTACTACCATATCCTCTTCCTCCATTTTCCAACCAATGGCCTCTAGTTGATCACAAATGTCCTTAATCTTTGTCAAATGCTCCTATAAGGACATACGCTCATCCATCATGATCGAAAATAGTTGGTTCTTCGGGAAGAATGCACGGCTCTTATCTGATGTCTCATGGAGATCCTTCAAAATAGTCCAGATCTCTGCAACTATCTTGCCGGATGGCACTTGTGGCAGTTGATCATCAATAACTAAAAGTTTGATAAGCATGACAGCTTCTCAATTGCGTTCGTCAAACTTATCCTAATCTTGTCCAAGTCAGGTAAGATGAGACTCTTTTCCCAAAACAAGCTCATTAGGGCGACGATACTCAAAGATAGTCATCATTCGTTGATTCCATGTGTTGTAATTTTTGTCGTTGAATCTCTAACTGCCTTCCAACATAATCTTGGTTAAAGACGTCATTTGCACATTTTCCAAGGCATGAAAAAGGGGAAATTTTGAAGAGGCAAAAAAAATATTGTGAAACCCAAGGCATGGATCCCAATGCACAAACAGATGCAGATTTAGGTAGACACCAAAAAATATGAAGTAGAGCTAGCACAAATCCCAATGTATGAACCTTTCACAAACCCAAAAAATTCTGATGAAGATCCAAAAATCTTCGCAAAAAACCCTGAAGAATATGTAGGTTAAATTTTAATCCAGCCAAAAATTCAGAGGGTTTTTCAAAAACCTTAGCTGACAGGAAAAGGTCTACAAACATTGAAAAAATGGCTGAAAGCAACAAATAGAAGATCGAAGGGTTGAAGAAAGCCCTAGCCGAGCAGAAAACAAAAGTTGCAGACACAAAGAAACAACAAGGTTTATGGACTCAAAAAGAGCAGAAACAAAAAAACGCCTGTTGTCGTGCCAGCAAAAGGTTGCGTCTACTCAAGAAATGAGAAATCGCGATTTACCAAATCGCATTTGTGGAATATAGAAGCCACAAAAAGAAAACTTGGGCGGTGTATATGAAAACACGAGCAAAAAAAAGTTTGTAGGTGTGTTGAGTTGCAAAACCCTTCGCACACAATTGCAAGCAACCACAACAAAGAAACACGACCATGAACAAAAGAGAAACCTCTACCAGCAACCACGAATGGGAAAAGAAAACGACCATGAATAGAAAAATGAAGAAAATCCAGTCACAGGAGAAAAACCTGTATAAATCAAAAAAAGCGACCATGGAAGCATTTACGAGCTTTGATTAAAAAAAAATCAGGCCATAAAAACTTTTGACAAGTTACAAAAAACCCTCGAAAAATAAAAATTTGTTTTTCAAAACTTTAAAAAGTTTCATTTGAAATTTAAAAAAAAAAAAAAATCGTATCCCAAGCTCTAATACCATGTTTGGGTAAATAATTAAATGGAATGATCAAACAATCATTTAAAGGATTACAAAACAAATATTTCTATTACGAGACATTCATAAAATAGAAACAATCTAATATTTACACTAAGTTGCAATATTGACCATTAAATAATAAATAATAAAGATATTATTCTACCAATCATTGCTTTCCGTAATAGCATGTGTAACAAGGCTATCAATGTCGGCTCAAACACTATAACCAAATGTGTAGATGATTGCTAACATTCATAGATAGGACTTTAAGGAACTACATTCCAATTTGTAACATGTCCTAGCGAACACTAAATTGTTGTATATGAATTTGCAATTAGTTGACGAATGCATGGGGTTATAACAGATCATTTTGCACCTAGCTAATGTCATTGTTCTATTTAGCATGACATAAAATTAAAATGGTTCTATCAAGTAAGATCATAGTGCATGTTCAAAAGTTGAAATATAACTTGAATCTGCATGCACCAAACCTTGGAGATCGACATGTGATCCTTCAATCTCTACTTAGCTGAGTGATGGTTAACACATCCCTAGGTGTCTGGGCATTGTCCCAAATGCCCCAGTACTAGGGAATAGGAATGAAACATCCCCACCACATCCCGTTTGCAAAATTGAAGACAAAGAGCATCCTCCTTTTAAGATGTTCAAGGACCCCCAATGCCCTACAATTGTTGGGAACAAGGTTTGCAAACTTGGACTCAACTTAAATTTGATAAACCAAAAAATAATTGATTCGACAAAAAACGACAGCTTAAAAAATAGTTAACCAATTAAAAAAAGTATAAATTCTATGCGAAATACAACTACACAATGCATTGAATGAGTTTGGAAAAGGTTTCGGGAAAAGGATTTGGGGGCAGTGCCCCTAATTGGTTCAAAGGGCACCACCCCTCACAAGATCTTGGTATAGCTCTAAAATGAAGGCCTTCAAGACTACATAAACCTTCATGAAACATGACTTTTATATTATGTTTAAACTTTATATAGGCAAAAAATCATGTATTTTCACTCCAGTTCGCACAAGAATGCTTAAATGCTGCCGAAGTCTTTCCCCTTGGCCATGTAGGGCTTATAAAGGCCAAAAAGAGATTTTTGAGTGTGAAAATCCCATTTTCCCATTTTTTTGTATGGACTGATTCTATCCCATACCAGTCTGCTAGTAATCGGAAAAAATCATGGAGTACTTGGTGGCATCAAGTCAAGAGTTTATTCTAAAAACACCTGGCACAAAAAAAAATGGTGAGTACTCAACAACTTGCAGAGTACTCAAGAAGTAGTAAAACTATGGTTGGGATGGTTGTGGGAACATTAGAAAATCCCTTGACCATTTCATGTAGGACAAGGTTTCTTCTGACAGCAATCTCATGGAAACAAAACAAATGGAAAAATTAAAAAAGGGCTTAAAAAAAACATAATGCTAAAAGGTAGCCCATCAACCCCACCATTATATAAATTACTATTGATGATTCATTGATTTACCATAATGTGACAAATGACATCATTCAATGTTTGATCATAGAATCTAGATCAAGTTACTGCTTCTTAAGTTTGTTAAAGTATATTATTTTCTTTTTTTTTATTTTTTATATTTACTATTCATTTATAATAAATTTCAGCTTCTTTAGTTTTGCTAAGTCAATTTATTTCTTTTTTGTCATTTTTAACCCTGCTGTCCCCAATATCTGGGAGAAATTTTGCCATCACCAAAACTGAGTCCTCCTGTCCCAAAAACTCTGAAAAACACAATGGTTAACATTGCCTTGTTAGACCTAGATAATCAACTCATAACCTACCAATAGGTATAGACAATTCCTGCATAAAATGTGCAAAAATGACAGAGAATCATGAACAAGGCATAGCCATGCTCTAGTTGGGCTGAAGATAATACAAGTTACACAATGGAATGGTAATAACTACCACAGAAACGACTTTAATAGGTTTGAGATAACCAAATAGTATAACCCCTAGAGGTACTTTTTTCTGTGCAACAATGTTGACTAAGTAATTGATACTTAGACATACCCTTTGTGCATTACGTGTGAATTTGTGTTATTCTATAACCATTATTGTTGTTGAGCTCTATATCATATCATGACTTTATTTCTTTTGCATAAAAATAAGAATACTATTGTTTTGCTTCTTGGAGATGGGAATCTTACTGAAATCACTTCAGATATTTTTATTAAAAACATTTTGATACATAACACAATAGCATATGCACAAGACACACTAATTGTTCACAAAATTTGAAAATACTAGCACAGATGTATGTGTATTACTATATATATGGTCATGTTTAAACAACTCTACATGCAAAGATATTGCATAAGAGTAAGTCGGATGTCATCAAATAGCTGCTTTTTCATTTTAAAGATAATATTCTAATGTACTTTTATCTGCAATTATTTGATTCCTCTTAACTTTTATTACAAATATAATGTAATAACCAAACATTATGGTTATTGCCAAAACAATGGAAAACACAAAAGAAGTTCGCATCATAAAACAAACATAAATTGATTACTAGTCCTCTCAACAACATTCGTAAACAAAGAAGGAAATTATTTGCAAATTTCAATCTCAACGAAAACCGTCCAATTCAGGATGCTCTTTCAAAGTACCTACCTGTGGAAAATTTGCTGAGCACACAACATAGCTTGCCACATTCAGCAACTCATCCAAACCTTCTCTCAGTCTTTCAGCATCCACTAAAATTGGCAACTGCCTTTCTGAAGCCTGACATAAAAATATGTATGCTAGAAATATTAAGCTCTACAATGGCTGACAATTCAATGGGAACTAAGACTTGTAAAACATGTAGAAAACCAATTTTTAGAGGAATAATTAAACTATTTATATTAAAAAAAAATAATTGAACAAGATAGAAGAAAGATCCTAATTGAAAGTGACCACACTAAAGTCCCTAAAGCTATGCATTACCTAGAAAAGCCAGAAGTATCAGCTCTTGTACCCATAAGATTCAAAAGCTCATATACAATGCCTTAGGAACGGAATTGAAAATTAAAAACATATAGAAACAATTGAAAACAATGAACATATCCACTTCTTGTTCAAAATTCATAATAAATTACGTTAGGAAATTTATAAATGCAGTTGTAATGCTAAGAAACAGGTAAGAATGTGAAGTGATTTGATTAGCAGAAAACGTCATTGTATATAGAATCGCATTGAAAATGTACAAATGGAATTTGTAAACATACTTGCAAATAAAAAAGAATATTGGTAAAGGTAAGTTGGCTTCAATGTATACACAACCACCAAAAGAATAACTCTACATGCACAAAACAAAGGAGATAAATGCTATGTTTATAGCAGTTGTTCAAGACACATGACCAATGATAAGAGTAAATTTCTTACTTTTGATAAAGTGGATGAAGGAACAGTCAAATTTGGACAGTAAGTCAAAGGGTTGAACCAAAATCTCCTAAGTGTAAGTCAAATGTATGACCAAGGGCACACTCTCACATTTCATCCTAAAGGATGTGAAATCAAGAAGGATGGGAAATTGATAGCAGATGCATACAAAACAGCAAATAATCTCTACATCCTTAATAAGCTCAAAACAAAAAAATGCTATTTGGAGCAAGAGGATGAGAGCTGGTTATGGCACAAAAGAATAGGGCACCTTAACATTGACAATCTTGTCAAGATTAGGTGTAAGGAAGAAGAGAGAGATATGCCAAGGATTTCAAAGACTGCAAACATCACCTATAAGCAATATCAACTTGGAAAGCAGACTAGAGTGAGTTTTAACTCAAAAGAACACTCTGGCTCGAAACCTTTGGAGCTTGTACATACAAATCTATGTGGTCCAATCAAAACAAGAAGCATGCAAGAAGAAAGGTTATTTATGTTATTAATTGATGATTACTTTATAATGACTTGGGTCACATTTTTAAAAGAACAATCTGAAGCTCTTGACAAGTTTAACACATTCAAAGCCTTAGTTGAGAACGAATCAGATTTGGAAATCAAATGTCTTAGATCGGATAGAGGAGGAGAATTCACCTCCAATGAATTTGAAGAATTCTGTGAAAAGCATGGGATAAAAAGACAATTTCTGGCTACAATAACTCTGCAGCAAAATGGTGTTTTGGAAAGGAGGAATAGAACAGTCCAAGAAATGGCTAGAGCCATGTTAAATGAGTCAGAGTTATCTGAAACTTTTTGGAGAGATGTGGTTCATATGGCAGTCTATGTCTTGAATCGTGCACAAACTAAAGTAAACAATAGCAAAACACCATATGAGTTACAGAAAGGAAGGCCTACAACAATGAAGTATTTAAATGTGTTTGGAACCACATGTTACATGAGGAAAGATGAAGAAGATAAAGTTTGATTATAGAGTTGATGAAGGATATCCCTAAGCTACTCCACAAGAAGTCAAGTGTACAAATGTTATATTAAGTGGTTGCACAAGGTTATTGAAAGTGCTATTGAGAAAGTAGATGAAGGAAGACGCTATAAAGAAGAAGTACAAGATATTCCTCACATGAGGAAGCTTACAAAGAAGACGAAATGGAGGAAGAAACTGAGAAAGAGATAGTTCAGCAAGGGAACTCAAAGGCACCTAAGAGCACCACTCAAGGCTCTGTCCAGACTTATCCAAAAGAATCATCCTGAAGACTTGATTATTGGGGAAAAAGATATAGAGATTCGAACGAGAAGGAGATTTACTAGCATATCAAAAGATGCAAATCTGTGCTTGCTCTTCAAGATAGAACCAAAGAACTTTACAGAAGCGAGGACAAGCATTGGATAAAGGTATGGAAGAGTTATTGGATCAATTTGAGAATAATGAAACTTGGAAACTTGTCCCAAGACCCAAGGATAAGAATGTGATTGGCACCAAGTGGGTATTCAAAAACAATCTAAATGAGGATGAACAAATTGTGAGAAACAAGGATAGAATAGTTTGCAATAGGCACAGCCAAGTTGAACGAACTGATTTTGAAGAAACCTTTGACTCTATTGCTTTTATGCTAAGTTTCCAGTTCGGGATCGGGTTCAAGGAACCGGTACGCCGGTACGGCAAAATTTTGAAATGGGGATTGGGTTCGTTTGGGTTCATTAGTACAAAGTCAAAAATATGTAAAAATTTTATGTATACATATATATATTATATATAGCCCCTCAGTAGATTTGGAACTATATTATATTATTAAATAATATAATCAAATGTATTATTTATTAAAATTTTATTATATAATATTTAATTTATATATATATATATATATATATATATATATATATAATATATTACACTTATAATTAAAAGTATTAAGAATAAAATGATATTAAATTATTACAAAATAAAAATAATATTAATATTAATAAACTTTATTCATATTATAGATGGGCGTTTAGCAAACTTTAGTTTTATTTATTATTACTATATACTACATTATTAAACCAACGGTAGACTAAATTAATTTAATTAATGCTCCTAAGTTGTGACTATACATTAATAAACTATTGGAACGGGCAATACATCCATTTGCCCAGTGCGGGAGAAGCAAACTAAGAAGGGAAATCATCACAGGAGACTGTGGAAACAATGGGTTAAAAAAATTGTCCATCATGAACTTCTTAATCTCTGTTGTTTTGTTGTTGCTCAAATCCTCGGCAACCGTTTACGCTTCAAGTAAAGATATATTATCATGTCTAAGTTCGAATGGCGTAATGAACGTCGCCACTCAATCCAATTCCCTACAATTTGATTCTCTTATCCGATATTCACACTAGAACCTACGATTCACAGAGCCCTCTGTTCGCAGGCCACCGATGATAATAATTCCTCAAAGCAATGGTCTACTCCATTCAATACGAGTGGGAAATTCGGGTGCGCAGTAGAGGGCACAGCTACGGGAGTGTAAAATACAGTTCAGAAATACAGCAAGTCAATCAGTGGCGAACTTTGAACCATACCAACGTGGTACCCGAACCCGATGTAAACCAAAGCCTAGTTTGGCCATAAAACCATCGAACTTGGTAACTTCGCTTTTATGGAGTCGATAAGGATGTTTTTAGCTCTTGGCAGCATCAAGAATTTCAAGGTCTACCAAATGGATGTGAAGTTCACTTTCCTTAATGGCAATCTAGAGGAAGAGGTCTACATGGAACAACCAAAAGGTTTCTTATTGTCAAAAAACAAAGATTATGTCTCCGAATTGAAGAAAGCACTCTATGGACTAAAACAAGCTCCCAAAACATGATCTGCAAGGCTGGATAAATACCTACAACAGAAAAGAATCAAGAAAAGAGATGTGGATAGCAACCTTTATATGAAAACTTTTGGTGAAGATCAAGTGATAGTTGATGTGTACATGCACGATATTTTATTTCGGGGGAATAGTGAAAATATGGGTCGAGACTTTGCTAATGATTGTCATTGATGTCAAGAGTATTACATGGCATATTTGATGGAGGTTAGCTTGTGCCAATTTTATGACACTATGATCAAGATGTCATCAAGCAAGAAGATAAATTGCATACTTAATGTTAAGTTCAAAATTGCAAACTATTTTTTATTGATGAACTGGTACATTTGCAAGTATAAAAGGAAGATTACTTAGAGGTTATTTCAATAAAATTTCAGTCAATATTATTCCCACTTAAAGCAGATTTGGAGCAGACCTTAGAGGATCTAAGGTGCATATATGAGCAGATTTTAAGGTGGATAATTGCAGATATATGAGCAGATTTTTAAGGTGGACTATTGCAGAGCTATGAGCAGAAATTATTGAAGATTATAAGCAGATTTAAAGAAGCATTTTTTAGCAGATTTGTGGAGGAGAGTTGGGTCCGATTGAAGAAGTCAATCATGTACCAATCACATCACTCTTGCCGAGGTTGTTGCCTCATATTACAGGAGATTGGTGTCTCTTGCTAAGTAGGTGCTCACTTTTGGGGATTGGCGTCTCCAATGGGTTGGGTTGGTGCCTACGAATCATCTAAGAGGATTGGCCTCTTATAATGTCCCCTTCTGCTTAGTGCTTCTAAAGGACTTATTAGCCTATTTAATTCCCATAGGCTATAGTCGAATTTAAGGGAATTAATTAATTTAATTATCTAATATTATCCCTCAAAATAAATCACGAGGGTAATATTATCTAAGTAATTTAATAATGTTGATTAAGTGAAATTTTTATAAAGTTGCTTTATTAATTTTGTTCCTCAAGTTCCAATTTTTAAATAAAAGGATAGAAAATCTAGAGTTAAGGGAGGAATACCAAATGGTGTATCGAGTGGCTATAAGAGAGAAGCTTGAGCTTCATCTGTTTCAAGCTTGGTTTGTTACTCATATTGATCTAGAGAGCTTTTTGAAGCTTGTGCAAAGGACTCGACCACTAAGGCTTTGTAATGTCCCTTATAGAGATAATTAGAATTTTGGCTTCAATCAGATAGATTACGATGTCAATTTTGGCATGTCACCTTGGATTCACTTAAAAGGAACAACCCTAACAAAGGTTTTGATTGCTGATTGCCTTAATCGAATAGCCGTGCCTGATTAGATCTTTGTCTTGCTGCTATAATTCTTAGTGTTGTGTCTCATTATTGTCTTATGCTTGTGTGGCCTTCACCTTGAAGTGGAACAGATTGATAACCCCCTCTTACTGGGTTGTCCAGAGGTTCCTTGAGCGCTGCAAATATCGAATAAGATTATAAACAAGCTTCCATATCCCTCTTGGGTGAAACACGAACTTCCTTAAATATATTTCCGAGTGATCATGATGTGAGGAATTGCATTCCCTCTACCATGTCTCTTTCTTTAACTAATCATACTCTTAATCTGATTTAGCTTTTGTCTACTGAAAATATCATTAACTCAACTAAACAGCTTTATGATCAATTAACTCAGCTAAAATATCTGCTTGCTCTTCTTTAATTGATCTTACCCTTAACATCTCCTTAAGAGGAAATAATCTTCCTTCAGTTTCAGTGATAGGTTCACCTAATGCATGAGACGTCTACCTGTCTTCTATCAATACTATGCCTCCCTTTCATCGCATCATTCCAAGACTACTATGATTAATGATTTGTTTATTAGCTAGGGAAGGTTCTGGCCTCTTTTGACTGAGTCAAAACTGATGTGTTTAATTTATCTTGCTGACTTGTCATATATGAATATGTTTGATCGTAGGCTGTATGGAATTGATCATTATCATCAACATTCCTTCTTATGCAGAGCAACCAATCTATTACTTGTTTCCCTAATCTTTTCTTTTGTTTGAAGGAGACATTTTCCTTACTGTTCGATGATTACCCCCCCCACCCCCCCTCCCCCCCTTCCGTCACCCCTCTTAGTCTCATTTTATGTATTCCCATATATTTGGTGAGTGGCAACTTCTGGAGGGAGGCGCCTATTCCGAGAGTTGCATCCTCAAATAACTATTGGTATCGGTCTCCTCTAGTGTAAGCGCACCTCAATTATTGACTAATCCTTGATTAGTTAAATGGGGTCAATCTGCTAGCAATATTGTTAATTGTTGAGTACCTATTAACAATACCCGTTAACGATATTTGTTTCCTTCCTTCTTATAATTGATAAAGCTTGGATGGGCATTTGTTAGAAAATTGTGAGCACCTTCAATTGCTTTATTGCCAATATGATTATACTCTACTTGGATCTTGATCATCAATAGGCATATTACGTAGTGTTCAAGCATAGGAATGATCACTTTGTTTGCAATGATATAAAAGTAGTGTCGTCTCCTATTCACCACTGATATTTATCCAAGACCCCGATGGATCCCATGTCTATTATTTATGCCATAATACTTATTTTTGAAGAACTTCACAATCATGGAGCCCTGTGTGTTGCTCCCAAAATGGCAATAAGTCGTGTCCATCGTGCTAATAGTATCCACACTTGTCTCCACAAAACATTGTAATCGCTTGATACCTTGTCTATAAACTTAATTAATTTGCAATTAGATAATATCTACTTTATTATTATCTATTTATTTAATTATTATTTATTATTATATTAAATTTAATTGTTATTATACTAAGTAGCATTATTATATTAAATTTTATTATTATTATATTAAGTAGCCGATCTGGGTTCTGGTTCAGATTCGGGTTCGAATTTGGATTCCGGGATACAGCAAAAAAAAAATTGGGCAGGTTCCGGTACCGCTGGTATATATAGACATTTTCAAATATATGTGTGTGTGTGTGTGTGTGCGTGTCCATGTGTGTGTGTGTGTTCATAGATTCATACATGTAACATGTCAATGTTCATTCATCATTGGTTCAAAACTTCAAACATATAATAATAATAAGTTAGAAGCGTGATACTCATAAAATGATTAATCATAAATCCATAATTGCAAATCAAGTACTCCTTAAATAATCACTAATAAAAATCAGATTACAGGACTAAGATAATCACTAATAAAAAACAGATTACAAGACTTTGTTTCTGACCTCTACCAACAATTTAAAGCTTGAGCAAATAGAAAAATTTGCCTTCAGCGATTACCAGTGAGTATAGTGGAAATTTTTGCTGTCATTACACTAGAGGTAAATCAAGTACTCCTTAGATAATCACTAAAAAATTCAGATTACAGGACTAAGGCTGGGGTCCGTTGGAGGGGGGCTTCCTTAAAAATAGAGTTGTGGCCGCTGAGATTTTTTCATAATGTTTAAAGGTGAGCGGTCCCATGAATTTTTAAAATGTTTCATCTTAAAAATTTCAACTGCTAAATTTAAGGAAGTTGGGGAGATTTTAAATTTAAAATATTTTAAAAAAAAAGTAAAAACTTTGTTTTCCTTCTAAATTTTATTTTTTTGGTGGGAAACAAATGAGCAGATTGTTGACATGTGGAAGAAATTTTTCCTAAGCTGGTGGGGCTATTTCCAGCCCCACCCCATTTTCACCAGCTCAAATTTAGAGGCCTAAAAAGTAGGGGCTCCTATTTTGGAGGAAAAGATTCCAAATAATCCTTTAGCCCCCTAAAGAAAATCTGATGGAACCTCCCTTTCCTAAAAAATAGAGCCCAAGCCCCCCTCATGGGACCCCTACCTAAGTTTCTGACCTTAACCAACAATTTATAGCTTGAGCAAATAGAAAGATTTGCCTTCAGCAATTAACAGTTATTATAGTGGAAATGTTTGTTGTCAAGTCACAACCTAATAGCTGGAAATAGAGTTTTACAACGGCACTCTAATTAGTAAATAGACAATCCAATAGTAAAAAAGTGGGGCCCATTTGGGCACCCACAGCCGTGGATTCCCGCGAATCCCTCCGGATTCTAGCAGGATTCCAGACAGGAATCCGGATTCTTTATGGATTCTGCAGTGTATAGTGGAAATGTTTGCTGTTATTAAATCTGATACAAACGAAGTCACAACCTAATAGCTGGAAATAGAGTTTTACAACAGCACTCTAATTAGCAAATAGACAATCCAATAGTAAAAATGTGGGGCCCATTTGGGCACCCACAGCTGTGGATTCCCGCAAATCCCTCCGGATTTCGCCCAGATTCCGGACGGGAATCCGGATTCTCTATGGATTCTGCAGAATCCATAGAGATACCGGACTCCCATCCGGAATCCTGCTTGAATCCGGGCGCAATCCAAGCAAAATTGGAACCAAGACCCAAGCAAAACAGGGGGATCCAATAACTTAGTTATTTTATTTTATTATTAAATCCTATTTGAAAATGGGACATCACAAGCTTGCTAGTTTTGGTAGTGAAACTATCTACCCTAATCAACTTTTTAGAGATATCACTTCTGATATTTCACATTACAATTGCAAAGTGATCAAGTTTTGTGAAGTCCCTTTTGGAGACAAAATTGTACACCTAGGAGCTATTGCTTATTTATGAGGGTTAAAAACCAATATTGATTTGAAGATTTATTGAAATGGAGTATTATAATTTTGGACATCTCAAGGTTTGGCATTTGGTTTACTTGTTGGGTGTTTTTCTTTATACGCCAAAGCGGATGTTTGATTTCAATACTTGTGAATTAAATAATAAAATGCTTGTCGAGAAAACCTATGCATGAAGTTGAAATCTAGTTCCCTTCAAATAAAGTAGCATTTCTACATTGAAATCGCAAGGACTTCCTCGACGTGTTTTACTTCTTGGTGATCGCTAAAAGAATGTCATGAGACGGGAGTTTGGGTCAAAGACATTAATGTATGGCAGAAACAGTGTCTAGCATACCATGAGAACAATATCAATCCGTGGTGCTAATAGTATCCACGCTTGTCTCCCCAAAACAGGAAAAATGGTTTACTGAAGCATTCTAGATTCGGGTGTGACCCTCTCTTTGTTCATATCATGGATGCACCGTGGCCATGGGTGAATAATGAAATGATTCCCTTGTTTAGCATGACTTTTTGTATATGGCAACTGGAAAAATGTAGAGCATTATTTCTTTAAGGACATAGTTCATGACTTTCTTGGGGAACAAAGTTGCTTGGGGTAGAGCCTGTACATTTAAGCACAAAGATTTTCAGTCCCTATGTGAGTTTCTCAACATCCTCGCAGCTTGAGTAAGGTTAGCTGTGAAGTTCAAATCTTCAGAGTAACCTTTTGTTGTTGATGATCAATAAAATAATATTTGTGACT
The DNA here is from genome assembly GCA_018584345.1 of Thuja plicata. Classification (NCBI taxonomy): domain Eukaryota; kingdom Viridiplantae; phylum Streptophyta; class Pinopsida; order Cupressales; family Cupressaceae; genus Thuja; species Thuja plicata. Next base: position 1,212,702 of record MU223476.1, read on the forward strand.
TACAAGGCTAAATATTATTGTTTCCTGAGCAAGCTTTGTCAATATTTTTTGTGCATCACTATCATAGCCGTTAGATGTTAGATTTCATATTTAATGGAACAGTTGGTTCTACCTCTACATTCTCTTTTTCTATTCATTTTTTTTTCCTTTTGAAGATCATTGCTATATCAAATTCATAAATAAACAAGAAAACCATCACATAAAAAATCAGATACACTTTGAACATCGGTAATAAAACTTGCATGTGAACGACAGTAACGGGTACAAGTTTGAAAATTTGGGTGCATAATAGAAGGGGCCTTTATAGTGGTATTAGAGCTGGTTATCTTTCCAGTCTATGTCTATCAGTGAGAGAGAACGAAGGTACTATAACAGAGAACAAGTAAGATAGTGACAGACCACACAAGTTCCTGAAGGTGAGATAGTCACCAGAATCTTGGAAGTTCATCAAGGATCATCCTCTAGCAGTGGTGCAAACAATCCTAACTCTTCTACCGGCAGTGAACAAAGAGAGGTAAATATGGAGGATAGAGGAGACTCTATAGCTGATCTTTTGAACAATTTCAATGCTGAGAAGCGAACAGCAAATCAGCATATGGCACAAGTGTTGGACAAGATGGCCTGGACTATGATCAACAACAATACCAATAACAATAACCATGGTGGAAACAATGGAGGAAACAATAGAGTAAACAATGGCCAAGGTGACAATTCAGTGAACAACAGAGCAGCCAATCAACGCACAGTTGCAACAAAGTCTAGAACCTTGATGCCAGTCTTTCTGCCAAGAATTCAACCACAAGCTGGAAATGAGCCCACTTTGACTGATTTTCAAGATTAGTTCAGGAAAGATTGGATTAATCCAACCCGTGAATTTCAGCATGATATATCCCTTTTGAATTATGTGGATCTTAGGATGAGGCATATGCCTAATAGGGGCAATGGAGAGCATAGCAATGCTTTGCGGGGAAAGATTGGAAAACTTAGCCTTCCTTTCTTTAATGGTTCAGACAATACTACTGCACGAGCATTGGGTTCAAAGAGGAGATACCTACTTTAAGCTCAATCCCATGCTGCAGGAGGAAGCAATAAAGTATATTGCTATTCACCTTAATAGAGTTGCATATGAGTGGTGGCATCATGGAATGATCATCGTAGGACATGCTCAAATCACATCCTATGTTGAGTTCACAGAAAGACTAATAGAGAGGTTCCATAAGGACCCTAAACTTCCTTTCAAGGAATTAGTTTAGTTGAAGCAGTGGAGTTCATTACACGGATTGCTGATTTTCAAAGATTATCAGTGTTGGTCACTGACGTATCAGAAAGAAGACCGATTGTATCGTTCATGGATGGTTTGATGGATACTCTAACATGATGGATAAAATCCCTTAGCCCCAGCACTATTCAGGAAGCCGTCGAAAAGGCAAGGGACATGGATTCTGCTACTCATAAGAGTAGATTTCAATCCAAGAGGTCCTCTCTCAGAAAGACAAAAGGCAAAATCCCATTCTGTGATGTCCCCAAATTAGCAAGTTCTGGGAGCCTAAGTGTGGTCAACTCATCAGCGCGACCCAAGTGAGTTGACAGAATGTTTTGAGGGTCTCAGTGGTCAGTTTTGCCAATCAGTGCAAATCTGGACTTACTATTTATAGTAAGTCAGTTGGAGGCCAGTTACTATTTCTAGCAGTGCAATTGAGGACCATGTTGATCAGCCATTACAACAAGGGATGCAGGAATTATCATCAGAGTGATAACTGATATTTAATTATATTAATTAATAACAATATGTTATTAATTAATAAAGTGGTTATAATATTATAATAATAATAATACTTTATTATTATAATGTTTTAGAAGTTGTCATTTTGAAGAATGGTTAACTGGTGATGATTTTTGGAAACTTTGGCATCCAAGGAGTTATAAATTCAAGTTCATTTGTGAAGTTGATCATCGAATGTTTTTATATCAACTTGTTTGGAGAATTGTCTTTGATTATCTCAGCCCTTGCTGAAATATAAGGGTCAAATTAGTTGCTTGAAGACTGATTCTTTTTGGGCTAATCACCAATTGATTGATGTTGTATAATCGATTGAATCCTTTCTACATGTTGTTGTATACGTGAAAGCATCGAATTTCCAAGCTGAATTCGATTAGACTGGGGCCTGCTTAAGAGGTCAATTTGCGGAAGGGAAGAAGAAATCCATTCCAGAACGTAAGCTAATAGGGATTAGTGGAAGTTTCGAATCCAATTGTTGGTGTGCAAATTGCTGAAGGAAATCACACCATTTATACATCACGCCTGTGGTGAATACAACCTGCCGCGGCAGACTGAGAATCCATCCTCACGCCATGGCTACCGAACTAAGTGCTACCCATAGGCAGATTTAAAGATAAGCGTAGCAAGTGGATCTGCAGCGGCATTACAAGCCACGTGAGTTGTTCCCTGGGCACGACTTACTCCAGCTTCGTGTGGAGTCTGCAGCAGTCAGCGTAGAGAGTGTAGTATCTCTCGCGTGGGTGGAGGAAGCACTGTTGTGCAATTCGCGTGAGGAGTTGAGGCTTGCTCACACTCCTATATGCCGCGTGAGCCAACAGTAGCAGTAACAGGTTCCCTTTTTTTTTTAAATAAATGTATTCATCTTGAAGGAAAATACAATAAAGGTTGTCATTAAATAATTGAATAAATTGATGCTTTGCATATGATTGAAAATTTGATTGTTAGAGATTAAAATCGCACTAGCAAACATAGTGTTTTAATTCAAATTGGCTGAGACATAGAGGGAACCGGATAGGTTCTTTACACTGGTATCAAAGCGGTTTCCTGCCAGCCTGCAGGGGAATCGGGTTCATTATTTTATTATTATTTGGAGAATCATTTATGGCAGACGACAGGAGATTCATCCCTGGTAAACATTATTACAGGAGAGGCCATTCGCCTCCACCAAATGTGGATGATCCAGATATCCAGTTTGGCACAGTGCTGGGTGGAGATAATAATGCAGGTGGCTCAACAGGTCAGGCCAGGCCCATTGAAGCAGATGTAGACAGGGAGGCTAGGGAAACATTTAGGAACTTAGCCGCAGGCCAGCATCATGTAGCTGATGTATTACATGAGCATTCTGACACTTTGAGACGAATCGTTCTTCCTAGAGGCCAGAGTAGGGAGAGATCACGTGATGCTTCTGTCGCATCACATCGGTCACGGGTTGATGACAGGCACAGAGATTACGAGCCTCGGACCCCGAGACGAGATAAGCTGACAGGACAGATGATAGGGTAGATCAGTTCAGGCCCCAAGGGCCCAGATTTATGAGGCCAGAGACTGACACAACCAGTATTGATGATGAGAGTGTCCCTTTTGTTGATGACATAGTCACACACTATGCTGAATGGGATGCCCTCCCTCCAGCCTTGAAACAAAACTTAAATTTTGATCAATATCTGACTCAGAAACGGGAACATGCTAGGGGAAGACCTGCACAGGATAGGCAAAGGATGGGACATAATGATCTGAGACAGGTAGCTAGCAAGATGACGCTAGCACATTTTGATGGCAGCGGTAGGGTCACTGCTAGAGCTTGGATCCACAAGCTCGATACCTGCCTTGCACTGCGTCCGATGACCGAGATAGATGCTATTAGATTTGCAGTTTTGCACTTAGATGGAACTGCACATGACTGGTGGTACCACGGACTGAGGTCATTACATCATGACCAGATTACTGTCTATCAGGTGTTTGTGGATAGACTGATTGAGCGCTTCGACAGGAAAGACCCCGAGGTCTATTTCAGAGAGTTGGCTCAGTTACGGCAGACAGCCAGCCTAGAGGCCTACATTAGTGAGTTTCAACACATATCAGTGATGGTGTACGACATCTCGGAGCGGAGGAGAGTGATGCTATTCCTAGAGGGACTAGTTGAACAACTACGTGGATGGATTAAGTCCCTAGATCCCCCATCCTTACATGAGGCCATGAAGAAGGCTAGAGATCTAGAGTCTTCTGCACCGAAGAGACAGTTCGCTGCGAGACCTTCAGGACCACCTTATGATAGGGCAGCCCCAAGAAGGGAAGAAAAATCAGAATCTAAACGTCCTATGGCAGCACCCTTAGATCAAGAGACACTTAATGATTTAAGGAGGAAGAAACTTTGCTTTTATTGTCGAGGGCCTTATGATGTTACTCATAATTACCCTATGAAACCCCAGGGTAAGCACAGGATGATGGAGTGGTTTTACGATGATGAGGATGTTCCTAAGTATACAGAGGAGTTAACTAATGAGGGACAAGGCATTCAGGGAGCTGATGGGTACACAGAGGATGAGGTTGATACATCGCACCTCAAGGTGGCATATCTTTCCAATATGAAGAAAGAGGGGGATTTCAGATTACATGGTCTACTGGCTGGACAGAGGGTGATTGCTCTTTTTGATACTGGAGTCAGGCATAATTTTATTGACTCTCGTTTGGTGACTCGCAGAGGTATCCAGACAGAGGATTTCGAGGGGTTGAGAGTACAGGTAGCAGATGGTTACACTCTGAAGTGTAACAAGATGGTTGTTGATTTACCAGTCAAACTGGGGACTTATGCCTTTAAGGCAGACTTTTAAGTAGTGGATATGGGTGGTACAGATTTGGTTTTAGGGATGGCCTGGTTACATACTATTAAGGACATCTACATCAGTACAGAGAGGATGGAGATAAGGTTTATCTCGAATGGGAAACCACAGATACTTAAGGCCATCAGAGAGGAGGGGCTTAAGCAGATTTCACTTAGGTGAATGCAGCATTTAGTACGTCATGAGGATGAGGTAGACTGGGCAGTAGAGTGTAGGTTGATGCCATCATTAGACCATGCAGAGAGGAGGGGCTTAAGCAGATTTCACTTAGGTGAATGCAGCATTTAGTACGTCATGAGGATGAGGTAGACTGGGCAGTAGAGTGTAGGTTGATGCCATCATTAGACCATGCAGACAAATTCACATATCACACTGACATTCACCAGCTGAGAACTACACACAATAAGGTGTTTAGAGACTTACCTTCGGGTAGACCTCTGGATAGGGGCACTGAGCACATCATAGAGTTGGAGGGCACCAAGCCCATTATGATCACCACTTATCGGCATCCGAAGCGGCTAAAAGATGAAATTGAGAAAAAAATACAGGAACTGCTGGAGATGGGACACATTCGGCTGAGTAAGTCCCCCTTTGCTTCTTCGGTTGTTCTGGTGAAGAAGAAAGACGACACCCTGCGTATGTGTATCGACTATCGGATGCTGAACAGGAAGACTATCAAGAACCGGTATCCCATTCCTCGGATTGACGAGTTGATAGATGAGTTGCACAGGGCACAGCTTTTCTCAAAGATAGATTTGAGATCCGGATACCATCAGATCCAAGTCAGGGAACAGGGCATCAAGAAGACAGCTTTCAAATGTCACTATGGACACTTTGAGTTTCTTGTCATGCCCTTCGGTTTGACAAATGCCCCAGCTACCTTCCAGTCCACAATGAACAGGGTATTCCACAGCCAGCTGAGGAGATTTGTGTTGGTTCTCTTTGATGACATCCTAGTCTACAGTAAGACTTGGGATGACCATGTTGCACATCTCAGTACAGTGTTGAGTATATTGGAGAGGGATTCCTTATATGCCAAGGAATCTAAGTGTGCTTTGGGAATGACGGAGCTGCTCTACTTGGGACACATTATTAGTGCAGATGGTGTGCGTATGGATCCTGATAAGGTCCGCGACATTTTAGATTGGCCCACGCCGGAGACCCTGACACAGTTGAGAGGGTTTATCGGGTTATGTGCTTTCTACCGCAGATTTGAGGCGGGTTTTTCTCGTCATGCTGCCCCCCTTACAGATTTGACACGTAAGGGTGCTTTTTAGTAGACACCTCAGGCACAGGATTGCTTTGAGAGATTCAAGACCATTATGACTACGTGCCCAGTCTTGGCACTACCTGATTTCTCGAGACCTTTTGATTTACACTGTGATGCATCAGGAGAGGGTATAGGAGCAGTGTTATCCCAGGATCGCCATCGCATCGTTTTTGAGAGTCGGAAACTGCAGGGCCTAGAGAGAGCATTCAATGTATGTGATAAAGAGATGTTGGCCATTGTGCATGCATTGGCCAAATTCAGACAGTACTTGGTGGGGAGTAAATTTTGCATAAAAACCGATCATAATAGTCTGAAGCATTTTCTTGGGCAGCGAGATCTCAATGAGAGGCAACAAAAGTGGGTGAGTAAGCTGCAGTCATATGACTTTGATATTACCTATATCAAAGGAACCCAGAATATGGTGGCCGATGCTCTTTCACAGAGACCCCACCTATGTTCACTTACCGAGGTTTCTGAGGCTTGGAGGCATTTGATCCTAGCCGAGTATGCCAGGGATGCATGGGCAACAAGTTTCATTGATGGCAGTGTTCAGGATGACACATTTTCCCTTGTAGATGAGTTGATCATTTATAAGGGGAGGATTTTCCTTGTTGCAGGATCAGGGGTTCAAGAGATCATATTTCGGGCTTTCCATGACACCCCCATGGCCGGTCATCTAGGTTTCTTTAAAACCTACAGGCAGATTCGAGAGAGGTTTACCTAGAAGGGACTAAAGGGAGATGTGCAGCGATATGTTCGCGAGTGCTCTGTTTGTCAGCAGAATAAACAAGAGCACACTTACCCCGCCGGGTTACTACAGCCACTTCCCATTCCTGAGCGGAAATGGGAAAGTATTTCTATGGACTTCATTGTTGGGCTACCCAAAGCCCAAGGGCGGGATTGCATTTTCGTGGTAGTGGACAGGCTCACTAAGTACGCACACTTCCCCCCTATTACCACTACTTATTCGGCAGTACAGCTGGCAGATTTATTCTTTCGGGAGGTGTTTAGGATGCATGGCCTACCCCGGAACATTGTAAGTGACCGAGATAGTCGCTTTATGAGCCACTTCTGGCAGGAGGTTTTCAGGTTATGTGGGACAGAGTTGACACCGAGTACCAGTTACCATCCACAGACTGACAGCCAGACCGAGATTGTCAACAAGTGGATTGAAGGGTATCTTCGGAATTATGTTTCATCGCAGCAGAGGGCTTGGGCGAAGTGGGTACACATGTGTGAGTATTGTTATAACTCCACTTTTCATATGACAATACAGATGTCCCCTTTCCAAGCCTTGTATGGTTATGATCCCCCGACCTTTGTGGATTTACTGTGCAGTGACAGCAGAGTGCCCAGTGCAGGTGATTTATTGCAGGATAGTCAGGATATTATGAGGGCACTGAAAAATAATATTCAGAGAGCACAGAATCAGCAGAAACAGTATGCGGATCAAAAGAGGACAACACGTTCTTTTGAGATCGGAGACATGGTTTATTTGATGTTGCAGCCCTATAGGCAATCTTCTATCAAGAAGACTGGGGCGGAGAAGCTCAAGCCACGGTATTATGGGCCATTTCAGGTGATCCGACGTGTCGGAGAGGTGGCTTATTAGTTGGAATTACACGAGGACAACAGAGTACACAATGTATTTCATGTTTCGCGCCTCAAGGAAGCCTTAGGCCGAACTGTGATCCCCTCTGCTGTATTACCACCCCTGGATGATGAGGGGAAACTAGAGTTGATACCTGAGGCCATTTTGGATGTACGCGAGAGACAGTTGCGTCGGAGGACTATCCAGGAGTACTTGGTCAAATGGCAGGGGTTACCTGACGAGGATGCTACTTGGGAACCCGAGGACATTATGCAGCACCCTGGATTGCGGTTGCTTGAGGACAAGCAATTTCAGGGAGGGCGGACTGTGATGTCCCCAAATTAGCAGGTTCTGGGAACCTGAGTGTGGTCAACTCATCAGCGCGACCCTCGTGAGTTGACAGAATGTTTTGAGGGTCTCAGTGGTCAGTTTTGCCAATCAGTGCAAATTTGGACTTACTATTTATAGTAAGTCAGTTGGAGGCCAGTTACTATTTCTGGCAGTGTAGTTGAGGACCATGTTGATCAGCCATTACAGCAAGGGATGCAGGAATTATCATCAGAGAGATAATTGATATTTAATTATATTAATTAATAACAATATGTTATTAATTAATAAAGTGGTTATAATATTATAATAATAATACTTTATTATTATAATGTTTTAGAAGTTGTCATTTTGAAGAATGGTTAACTGGTGATAATTTTTGGAAACTTTGGCATCCGATTTATAAATTCAAGCTCATTTGTGAAGTTGATCATCGAATGTTTTTATATCAACTTGTTTGGAGAATTGTCTCTGATTATTTGAGCCCTTGCTGAAATATAAGGGTCAAATTAGTTGCTTGAAAACAGATTCTTCTTGGGCTAATCACCAATCGATTGTTGTTGTATAATCGATTGAATCCTTTCTACGTGTTGTTGTATACATGAAAGCATCAAATTTCCAGGCTGAATTTGATTGAACTGGGGCCTGCTTAAGAGGTCAATTTGCGGAAGGGAAGAAGAAATCCATTCCAAAACGTAAGCTAACAAGGATTAGTGGAAGTTTTGAATCCAACTATTGGTGTGCGGATTGCTGAAGGAAATCACACCATTTATACATCACGGTTGTGGTGAATCAACCTGCCGCGGCAGACTAAGAATCCATCCTCACGCCATGGCTGCCGAACTAAGTGCTACCCATAGATGGATTTAAAGCCAGGCATAGCAAGTGGATCTGCAGCGGCATTACAAGCCACGTGAGCTGTTCCCTGGGCACGACTTACTCCAGCTTCGTGTGGAGTCTGCAGCAGTCAGCGTAGAGAGTGTAGTATCTCTCGCGTGGGTGGAGGAAGCACTGTTGTGCAATTCACGTGAGGAGTTGAGGCTTGCTCACACTCCTATATGCCGCATGAGCCAATAGCAGCAATAGCAGGTTCCCTTTTTTTTAAAGAAATGTATTCATCTTGAAGGAAAATACAATAAAGGTTGTCATTAAATAATTGAATAAATTGATGCTTTGCATATGATTGAAAATTTGATTGTTAGAGATTAAAATCGCACTAGCAAACATAGCGTTTTAATTCAAATGGCTGAGACATAGAGGCAACCGGATAGGTTCTTTACACATTCATAAACAATGGCCTAGCGAGACAGATTGGATGATTCAGCTCGTAATGCATTACGAAGAAAGAAACTGTGTTTCAACTGCAAGGAACCATTAGAACAAGGGCACAAGCGTCTTGGTAATGGTAAGGTCTATTATATTAAACTGGTTTCTGACAATGAGGAAGGAAATACAAAACAAAATCAAAATAGCGATCTCAGTAAGTTAGATGAGGAGCAGCCCTAGGAGGAGAAACAACCACCTAAGAATGTGAAAGCTTGAATTATTGTCGCTTTTTCTAGTACACCTCAATACAACACTTTCCAAGAGCGTGGAGTCATCCAGGGGCAGCAAGTGACTATGCTGATTGACAATGGGGCTATCCACAAATTCATAGAGGCCTTCCGACCATGGAGCGTGAGGGATTTGATGTTATTGTAGCTGATAACTATCAAATGATATGTCTAGGAAAAGTTCCATAGTTGAGTATTGCTCTAGCCAACTATACTGTTACCAATGATTTTTATGTGGTTAAATTAGGAGAAACTGATGCTATTTTGAGCATTCAATGGATGCACTCCCTCGATAAATACACTCCAAATTAAACAAAATGGAATTCTCTTTCAAGGTTGATGGCAAGAAGGTAGTCTTAAGGTGAGTGTCAATGGTGCACCCCGAGTTGTTTTAGCTAAGAGGATGGAGGCCATTTTCAAACAGGGAGATGTTGCTTGGGAACTTGAAAGTTTGATTTATTCCAAATCTTCTAGTGAGGCTCTTAAGTACTATCATGATGATATCGAAGAAGAGTTAGATAGGCACCCACTGGTGTTCGGCGAGATTCCTCTAGGGGTATCTCCCGATAGAGGATTTGCAAATTTGATTGAATTGTAGTAAGTTCAAAGATGAGATCAAGAAAGCCATCAAGGATTTGTTAGATATGGGTCACATAAGTCCCAGTTCGATTGGTTTTGCATCCTTTGTTGTTTTGGTAAAGAAGAAAGACGAGACAATCAAAATTAGGCACCTCATTCCCAAGATCAAAGAGCTATTAGATGAGCTCCATGGTGTTGTTTACTTTTCCAAGATAGATCTCTAGTCTGGGCACCATCAAATCAGGGTAAGAGAGCAACATATCTGTAAGACTACTTTCAAGAGTCATTATGGGCTATCCACAAATTCATAGAGGCCTTCCGACCAAGGAGCTTGGGGCACCTCTAACAAACCTTCCTAAGAAGGGGGCCTTCAGATGGACAAGAGAGGCTTAGCAGGATTTGACAAGCTTAAGGAGGCGATGAGCACTTGTCCAGTTCTACCATGCTTGATTCCACCCAGCCCTCTTTGCTAGAATATGATGCACGAGGTGAAGGTATTGGGTAGTATTGATGTTGTTTAGACACCCCATCACTTATGAGAGACGAAAGCTCAAGGATGTTTAGAGGCTCTAGTCCATCTACGACAAGGAGATGCTCACCATCATACATGTGTTAGCAAATTTCAGACAATACCTAGTAGGTGGAAAATTTGTGGTCAAAACTCACCACAACAATATAAAGTATTTCTTGAAACGGAAGGATATTTACAACAAGCAACAAAAGTGGGCCAATAAAATCCAAGCATGTGATTTTGATGTGAGTATGTTAAGGGTAAGGAGAACATTGTTTTTGATGCCCTTTCCAGGAAACCTACTACTTGTTCTTCGGTACAAGTGAAGCATAGTTTTCCCCTTCAAAATTCTTTCTTGGATTCCTCGTCCTCGTTTGGATTTGGGGGTGGTGCCTTTAGGAGGGAAACTCTTATGAGCAGACTTCTTATGTTGAATAGAGGGTGCATTCTTGGAGTAGAATTTATATTTGGTCATTGAAGCCTCCAAATTTAGGGCTCTCCTGATGACGTCTGCAAGAAATTTGGATCAAATGCCCTTACCAAACCTTTGCGCGATTCAGATAGACCCTCTACAAAAGAAACTATGAGTCTCTTCTCTATCACATTGGGAACCATCACTGATAGCCTCCGAAATTCTACCACATAGTGCTCATATGTTCCCCCTTGCTTGAAATGTGCTAGCTCCCTAAAGTGAATCTTTGGATCCTTTCTATCGAACCTTTCCATCAATCTTAAACTAAACTTCTATAAGGTAGTGATTGAACCAAGTCATTGGGTCACCATTCCATGTTACCACCACTCATGAGCCACACATTCTAGGTAAAGTGTTGCAAACTTGATTGCTTCCTCCTTGAACATGACGATTAAGGAGAAATATGTCTCCAATTTCTGCAACCAGGCTCCAATTGTAACCCCATTGGAACCATCATAGGTGAGTACAGTGATCTTTCCCAACAACTATTATGTATCGCTCCTTGGCTGATCTTGATGTCTTCTTCCCATACAATGATTGTTCCTTGTTTTCAAATCATAATAGTCCATCAATGACACGTCACAGTAGATAACTACATTTATAGCACTATATTCAGCATGATACTTTACTATATCATCCCTTGGTGCTACTTGCTGCTCTTCATCAAATGGGTCCTCTTCCCTCTTTGAAAAAATTTGGCTCTGAATGTATTGATGGATTAACTAAAACTCCATCATTGGTTCAATGGCTTCCTTCAACACCATTGCGATTGGACTTTCCAACACTCTATTGTTAGTTCATTCCATTCAAAGTCCTCACAATCTCAGCCACAGATTCCCTCAAACTGTATTAAAATTCTCTGGACATCTCTCTGTTTTAAGTTCTGATGACCTCTGGGATGTTAATTTCCTCATTTCTTTCACCCATAGCCTCTTTTCTTTTCCCTTTGCAAGTATCTAGTTTCCCTATCATGTTTTGCATGAACCTGCATCACACAACCACAGATTGGTAGAAAAAGTAGCGCTGATACCGTTGTAATGTCCCAATGTTGCTCTAGTTTCTAATCTAGGGTTTGGCGTAGATATTAGTTATTCAATCCATACACAGACCATACTAGCTACTGTTTGAGTTTTGAAATTATTAAATGAAGCAAATTAGGCCATATTAATTACTCCACATCAGAATTAGCCAGTTTCTATTATGTGAACAGCATCATAAATGATTCAAGAATACAAATAAAATGCTTGAATAATACTAGTGGCTGCCCAGCAGAGTAATCAGTTTATATTCAATTGCTACAGGAAGTGTATTGGCAGGCATTGCATGTTGTCACAGTAGTCACACTCCAGATCGCCAGTTTCTATTTCAGTTCTAAAAATGACATTATAACCTTGCATTCCATGTTGGCCAGTTCCTATTTCAGTTCTAATGACCTCTGGGTTGTTGGTTTCATCATTTCTTTCATCCATAGCTTCTTTCTTCTTTTCCCTTTGCAAGTATCTGATTTCTCTATCATGTTTTGCATGAACCTGCATTACACACCCACACATTGGCAGAAAAAGTGTCTCTGATACCGCTGTAGCGTCCCAATGTCGCCCTAGTTTCTAATCTAGGGTTTGGCATAAATATTAGTTATTCAATCCAAGCAAATCGATCCATAAACAGACCATAACAACTACTATTTGAGTTTTGAAATGATTAAATGAAGCAAATCAGGTCATATTAATTACTCCACAATTGGCCAGTTTCTATTACATAAACAGCATCATAAATGATTCAAGAAGACAAATAAAATGCTTGAATAATACTAGTGGCTGCCCAGCAGTGATCAGTTTATATTCAATTGCTAGAGAGAGTGTATTGGCAGTTCTACAAATGACATTATAACCTTGCATTCTATGTTGTCACAGTAGTCACACTCCAGATCGCCTTACACCATCCTCCACCAGCTCTGTCCTAGGTTCACTAAGCTAGCAGCGGGTCCAAAACCCCTGGATTGCCCACCTAAACACTCCAAAATCTCCACGAGGGTTGGCATTGGGCAAGGTGAAGTGGCGGTAAAGGCAATTTCTTTGCAGCTCCACCTAAATCGCCTCTCACGTAACAAGTGTTGGGACTGTATGGCCTTCAAAACCAATTAAAACATGCATTGGACTTAAAACTGATTCGACAACCTTCCTAGCTTCAAGCACCAGATCTGATCCTGAAGTTATTTCCTATCTACTTCCACTGTCTCAAAGCAGAGCATCACGAAATTTGCCCAGAATAGGGTTTTTGTCCCTGCAAACCAAATAATAAAATTGCAGCAGCCAAAAATATCCAATTATGCCCTCCAAATGGCGTCTTCATCACCCTTTATACTGACCTGCAAGATGGTTTTAGATTGCCCCAAAACTGTGTCAACTTGCAATTTGGAATTATTTTTTAATTTTTTATTTCTTTATTTTTTTATTTTTATGTTTTTTAATTACCATACTGGTTGGCCCAAAATTAGGAACCAGATTTAGATTTTAAATATTTTATTTTATTTTCTTATTTTTTATTATATTAAATAATTGAGGTGTTTAAAATTTAAATACACCTTTTAGGCATTGTTGGGCCGACCTAGGTAAAGATGAGATGTGACATTATTTTTATTTATCTTTCCATCCAAATATTTAAAAATGTTTTTAAATTACATCCAAAGACCCTTTTTGAAATGCATTTTGAATGAAGTTTTAAAACACTTGTCAAAGTTTCAAACATTACATGGGACCTATAATAGTACTTACGCTGCCCATTTAAAATAAAGTGATTGGCCCCAACTTAAAATGTTATTAATTATTTTAGTTCTGAAAAGTGGATGTGGCAGAATGTAGTAATGGCCCTCCACAGTTCTACAGTTTGTTTGTTACCGATTTGTCAGCTTCAGGTGTATATAGGATACGCTTCTAGCTAGATCGTCTCATATATGTTACAGTTAAATTAAAAGAGAATGAATACGTGGGTGCTACTATTCTAAATAAGTTTCACGGTGAGTTATAACCAGATATGAAATCCCTAACTTTAAGTTGTTTCCTCATAATTGTATGTGGCAAGCTCTATATGCTGATACTTGGAAGATCATAGATCGATCACATGCAAACAACCTGGGCTAGGCTATAATTGAATGTTAATATAATTGTTTCTTCTACTATGGTTGGAACCACTTTGAGGGTCTACATTGATGACATTCCTATAAAGCTTAGGGTGCATTCACTTGATGGCTTTTTTGTATTTAACAACAGTGTAATTAAAGATTTTCAGAGTTATGCGACTGAGTATACTGGAAACCTTTGAAAACGCTCCTATTACACCGTGAAACTTCTAATGGCCAGAATTGCAAGATTTCTCTACTGGCCATTAATAAGAGCCAGAAAGATCTATATGGTGCCAAACGGATCTGTAAAGCAGATAACCTGCTTGAAAAGTAAAGGAACAAACCAAAAAAAACCTGGAAGAAGAAATTTTTGGAAATTATGAACCTGAAGTACCTAGGACTAGAGGCCTTCCTTTTGATCAACTTGGTAGCTTTTGATATTTTGTGCAGGCACATGGATCCTCTGGATTCCCTATTTAATCAGATGTGTCAGATGCAACTTATCTAATGAAGCTGAGTAGACAATTCATATCAACTCTTTAAGCTATAGCAAAATATACAGATTTGATTTGTAGACCTTGCAGAGCAAAATACACAAGCATGGATGCTTCCTTTAATTTGATGATATTCCTAATATTTAAAGGATTGATCATTTTTAAGGCTACATAATTCATCACATCTAGCACCTCAAGTGATGATAATTTGAGAAAACACAAGAGGGGCACTAACAGGTAGCAATTGTGCAAAATTTATAACATGCATAAGTCTGGTCCTAGCACATATTTGACAAAAGTCTTTGTAGCATTGTGCTCACTATAAAACTGTTTATTATAGCACAAGCTCAATGTCAGTAAATCAACATACATATTTCCTTTATCTCTGACCACTGACAAGAATAAAAGAATTTCTGCCTGTATTTTTGTGTTGCTAACAGACACCAACCTACCCAAATAACAGTCTTCCTGGGCTCAACAAGTAATGAATATCTTTTATTCACATGGATTTTTTGTTTAAACAATTCAAAGAAGGAAACGGGACAAGCAAATGCTACCTCTTTTGCAACAATATGAGCTACGTCCGGAAGACGCCCATCAAAGTACACAATTCTCGCTCCTGTCAAAGCAGATGACAAGCTTGCTGCAGAAAGATCTTCTGGAATCATAGGAGGACTTCCAGCTGAATGAATACAGGTACGCGTCTTCCTATGATCAGAAGAGCATATACCTCCTAATTAGACAATCCAGGGATATCGAATTCCTAATTAAACAATTTAGAAAAGAATTCAAAAAACACCATCTAACAAGCATATTATGTGTGCACCCATGTCATTATCAAAATTTATTTGTTTACCAATATTAATTAGAAAATAAATTATGTTATGAAAGCTCAAAGTGCAAACATATAAATATATCCCTATGTTGATCCTTGCGTGTGTGTGTATGTGTGTGTAAATGTGCATGTATGTGAATGCATGTCTGTCCTTCGTGTCATGTACACACACAAATTCATGTCTCACAAAGCACCTCCCTCTTAAACCTCTTCAAACACATACAATCACGGTATGCATTCCATTCTTCTTTCCTGATCTCACAAACTATCACTATGCTTTCAGGCTGTGTAATGACCCTATCTGCCCTGTTATGAAGTTTGTCTGTAATAAAATTTGATTTCTGGAAACTGAACTAGTCTATGTAGTTGGTGGTCATAAATGCAAATGTTGTTTCACTCAAACTCGTAACACACGGTGGTAAAGCAGAACATAGATTCAATAAACTTCTAATCTCTGAACACATTCAGCATACATTTGTAACCAATAAAAGATGTGCAGATACAGCCATTCACTGATTTGGCATTGCAATGATTTAATATAAAATATAGTTTTAGCCACGTTAACAAATTTATTGCAAGTTTAGTCCAGACAGCAATACTACCACAAGAATCCTACAAGGACTCAAGCAATAATATGCACCTGATTATATGGCGTTCAATGCTGAAACTGTCTGCTGTCAATGGCACTGTGCTGGGTGGAGGCGGATACTCCCTGAACTTCACGTCCTCCCCTACAAGCCGTAACCTTCCCTGGAAACAGGCCCTATAAACAGGGCCAAGGAGCTGACCTGCGGCCGAGCTGGAGTTACACGCTGACTCCTCCCATGGTGACTCCTCTCTGCTACCCGAGATGACACGGGTGAATGCGGGTGGAGACTAGCCCGTGCAGCACTGCTGGCTCACGCGCGGTGCTGTTTCTACTTCCCTAACTGCCCGCGTCTTCTACCAATGGTGTGAGAAAATACACCCCACGTTAGTAATCCCTGCTGCTAACCATTCCGCTTCTAACAGTCCCACTGTTATTTAATAACCAGCGTCTATCACTTCGGCAGCTCTATGATTCTGAAGCAGACTGCGTGGAATAAATAGGAAAGATGAATACTTCGGCAGCACTGAGATACTGGAGCAGACTGTGTGGAATAGGTAGAATATTTCCCAGTATGCGTTTGTGATATTGTCCAGTGTTCTTGCGAAGGGTATTTCGCAATTTCTGAATACTTGGACTTTGACTGATAAATCACAACGATAGCTTCTATGGAGATTCGCTGATTAAACCAACATGTTATCACAGTGATATTTGATCATTTACTTACACATTAAGCTTGGATGTGAAATCTGCAGTGATTCCACCATGTTGAAATGTTGGGGCTACGTCCAACCTTTCAATTCTCTCCTTAATGGTTTGCGTCCTAAAGAAAGGTATAACCAGTCACATGAGCAACCAGAATTCAATAACTTTTTGTTTATATTATTTTCATTGTGCTTTTCCCAAGGAAGATCTCTTTCTTTTATAACCTTGAAGTGAGGGAAAGCAACGCTTTTTAAGAGATGTAGGATAAAAGGTTTCATAAAGTGACTTTAAGTCACTTAAGTCACTTTTAAAATATAAAGTACATAAAGTGACTTTATAATTCCATATTATAAAGTAAAGTGACTTTTCTTTTATAAAGTGAACCCAGTAATAAAAGCTCGCCCACTTAAGCCTGTGACTGGCTAACATCCTCTGACAGAGCCATTAGCCTACCCGGATAGGGGAGATAGACTAATCTAGCGCCCTCCTGGCCTACTGCGGGATTGGGGACATTACAGGCTGTTACTCAGCTTCACGCCCCAGCTTTATCAGATCACTGTCAAGATCACACTCTTATTATTTTTACACTTTCAGCAACTGACATCTACACGCTTCATCCTGTGATCATATCACTTCTTTCTGTAACTCTTACTGTCTTAGGACTATCAGCTATTAAGGTTCAGTCAATGAGCTGCTCGTCATCCTTTGATGTTGTATACCTCCTACGGCAAATGGGATCAGACGTGGTAATTGGCACCTTCTAACCCAACAACAACCTTTGAATTTCGTGATATGATCATTGATTTTGTGTCATGATAGATTCCTTTGAAGTTTGAATCTGCATACATTGTGTGTATAAGAGATTTTAGGAGTGATTAGAGGAAACGTTACAAAATAATACATTTCAATATTCGTCTCATCCCTGTTCAATTAGACATTACATATTTATAGGATTTTTATATCCTATTTTATAGGGAGGTCCCAACAACTTTCCTAAATATTTTGAGTTTTTTTAACAACTAAACACATTCATACCACTATTATACTAACCTATTTAACAACCTATAACAAATCTACCAAATATTTATTTTATGTACCCTATCATGTAATATTCCTAGCCATAGTTTGCAAACTCTACGAGTCCTCTTTGAGTTGCCAAGTACTCTCTATTTCTTTTGCTGGGTAAATTTTCCCATGTTTAGCTTTCAGGTTTTTGTAGCCGCAAAAAAACATGGGTAAAAAATGTGACCGCAGTTAAAACGGTTAAAATGTGTTTTTGGCCTGTTGTTTTCACTATAAAACAATGCATTTTCTCTATCGACATTTCAATTTTTAATTTAATACATTTTGTAATTGAAATTTTACCAAAAAAATGTTTCTTTAAGATATTTTAATTTTAAGTACTTTCTAAGTTCCCGAGTATTTGTCGAGTCTTTGTCAAGTATTTGTCGAGTTTTTTCAAAGTTGATAATTTTTGGTCTTACTGAGTATTCTTTGAATCCGAGTTTGCAAACTATGTTCCTATCACCCCCCCCCATACTGCATCATTTCTCCAACGCGGGATAGGGACAAACACATCTACCCATGGAACCAAGGAAAGGGAAAACACATCTACCCAAGGTCTTACATCACTTTTGGAAAGGAACAAACACATCTATCCAACATCAGTTATGAACAGGGAAACACATGTCTATTCACAACAATTATGATAGGGCACAAACACATCCAACCATAATCACCAACTTTGTGACTAGGGAACATAGTTCGTAGACTCGGTCTCGAAGAGTACTCGGCAAGCCCAAAATTTTAAACTCGGCAAAGACTCAACAAATACTCAACAAAACCTCGGCAAAAACTCATCAACTTACAAACTAATAAAAATTAAAATCTCTTAAAGAGACATTTTTTGTAAGATTCAATTACAAAATGTATTAAATTAAAAATTAACATCTCAATAGAGAAAAATCATGGTTTTATAGCAAAAACATGTGACAAACGCATTTGACAAGTATTTTGCATGGATTGGCATTTTTATCTATGTTTTTCCCACGTCCGTAAAAACGGGAGTTAAATTTGTAAAAACTCGCCCAGTAAAAAAATTATAGAATACTCGGCAACTACGAGAGTACAAGCAGAGTTTGCAAACTATGTTGGGGACAAACACTTCCCATCACATACATCTTGTGAATAGGGACAAACACAATTGTGATTGGGGAAAAACAATTCACTCACAACATCTTGTGAATGGGAACAAAAACGTCCATTCACAAACAATCACAATTGTGATTGGGGACAAACACTTCCAATCACATACATAAAAGGTTTGAAAACAGGTCCTCAATTGTCACGTATGCAGGCCCCATTGTAGATCATTGTCACTCTAATCACAAGGATATGAGACGGTTGTCGCTGCCACTTGGAATCTGATCTTGGCTTTAGTTATTTTGACACAGTTTTGTCCCTAATGTTGTTTCATGGCCCTGTCGCTAGTGACTGATCAGAGCTCATTGAATGCCCTCTAATCTCATGTGCCTCTATCCTCCAATTGGTTTGCTACTTACCAAATTTGACTTTGAAGCTCACTTTTAGAATGCCCCCCCATAAGAAAGATGTCGTGTACAAACTATAGTGTATTAAATTACAATTGAGAAGAAAAAAAAATTGACATTTTGACTTGAGGAATAAAGGCCCTTGACGTGAGGAATAAAAGACCCTATTCTCATACAACTTGACATTGATTTTTAAACTAACACACAAAATATCTCTATATGCATCGATAAGACGTTTTACATTAGACAATAGCCATAAAGAAATAAAA
Source organism: Thuja plicata (assembly GCA_018584345.1). Taxonomy (NCBI): domain Eukaryota; kingdom Viridiplantae; phylum Streptophyta; class Pinopsida; order Cupressales; family Cupressaceae; genus Thuja; species Thuja plicata. Next base: position 1,232,181 of record MU223476.1, read on the forward strand.
AACTAACAAGTCTTAAATTTCAAAATATAACCCAACTTGACATTTACCACACTTTTGAGCATATCATCTTCTCCAAATTGTCTAAAGATATTCTTCATTATCTCCCACATCATTCTGACACAACCGTCCACTAAGAAGGATAAGCAAAGGATGTGATGAACTCTCACATGCCAATAAGTCAACACATAAAGTCTCCCAATTCTGGTCTTATGACCTCGGCCAGCAATATGAACGATACCAAAGGTGTCATCATACCAATGCAAACCAAAGGAATCCCACCCGTAATGTCCCCGTCTTTATGTGCATTGGAGTTTGAGGGATTTGCCTTTATTTGGACCCTCGTAGGCTAATCAGGGTGATAAAGGGGGTCGTGTGGCAGAGCCAGTGGTCAGTTTCCACTCTGGTTGTCTGTGATGCCGGGATTGCTCTTCGTTTGAGTCAGATTGACAGACTTACTATTTATAGTAAGTGGTTATTTTGGGATCGTCGTGGCTTCTACTTTTAGCAGGGCGCCAGAGCAATGGTATCAGTGGAGTGTGGAAACATTTGCAGAGCTTCCAGTTTGAGGGACTTACTATTTATAGTAAGTCTATTTTTGGCAGTCTATTTGTGGCAGGGCAGTATGGCATGTAGCTCAAGCAGTGAACATTGGCATTTGCGAGTCATTCTTCTAGAGGATTTAATAAGCTATTTGTTCATCGATGATTATTAATTAAGTGTTAATTAATAATTAAATGAGCTTATTATAAGTTTGCCAAGTTATTAAATGATTATTTAATAAAGTTCTTTTGGCACCAATGCAAAGAGGGATAATAATTAAATATTATTATTCAAAGTTTACACTTTGCATTTTAAAGAAATATTGGTTAAGTTATGCAAAGTGTGTTTGTGAAGCTGGAAGTTCGATTTGTTATGGAGGAATTATAAATACCTTGAGAGGAGAAAATCGAACCATGCGTAATTCATTATTCATGTTATGACATTTCGATTTTTGGAGTTCTTGGAGACAAGGGTTTGCTCGAATTAATTCTGCAAGAAATTGTTCTTTAATCTCCACACTTTGAATCAGCGCTGAAATGCTGATGAATTGTGTTTGGTTTTCAGCGGCTACATGACATTAGCCGAGAGTGCTTGATGGTGTGGTTTCGGGTTTGAAGAATATGAGGGTTTAGAAACTCAGCAAAGTGTAGTCCATAGGAGATGACTATGGTGCAATTTCCTTTCATGGAAGGCTTGGGAATTCTGTAGAAGTCTGCCGCAACTAGGATGAAGTTGCTTGATTCAGCGTGGAGTCTCTTCATTAGCAGCCGCCACTTTTCCTAGGAGTTGCGGCCACCATTGAAACCGTGGGTAGAGATACAAGTACTTGGCTTGAGGGAATTTGTGGTTACTTCCAGTTGCTTTTGAGATTGATTACTTCAACTACAATCACAAATTTCCAGTGAAGACTTCTTGCCAAGTTATTTGATTACTATTTAACTATGTTGGTAAATGTAATTATTTTATAGAAAGTGAATGGAATCAAGTTGTTAATGAATATTTGCGATGTTATTGTTCCTTACCTGGCAAACTATTATAAAATTTCATATAACATTACAATTTCAAAACAAATACATCTTTTACAAGTGAATTTGGTGATTGAGCCAGCCAGGCTCTTTACACCACCTCATACCCAATGTCCATCCAACAGACATGCCTCCTCACACCCCCCAACAACTGAATGGCTAATGTAGACCATGAACAATCAGCAGGTGCAGTGTAATTCCTAGTAGGACAGCCACTAACCCATGACAGTTCAGTGAAGATGAAGTCACCAACTAACATATGGATCGCTGCTATATCAGAAAAGGTTGATGACAGTCCCAAGGATGAGTTATGGTTGCATATAACACCCATTAGAGACACCTCTTGAGTTCATGCTCCACTACAAGTGTCATTAACAAAATCACGACCACCGTCGAGAAAATGATCAACAACAACTGTATTTCCAAAATTAATCAACCCTTGCTCATCATCATGTGTAGAGTGGTGAATACTATGTATGTATTGAAGATGGAGCTCGGCTAGTTGTGTTAACAACTTGGCAGTACTTGCCTTCACAAGCCACCTCTCTTCTGTTCTTGGGGACTGATTTGATGCTGCTGTCCCAAAGTTAACAAATTCAGTCGTCTCATGGGTAGCATTAACCACCATGTCTAAACCTTGCTTCCTGTACACCTTGAAATGGAGAGTCAATAACACTTACACCTGCATGGGTATAGACAGCTAACTCAACTTCAAGTATATAAAGGAATGTAATGCTGCTATCCTAAATCAGAAATTCAGGGTTGACTGTACCATTCTTTTCACTGACTCTGAAATCTTAACCACTAGAGTGCTCCATGACACCAACCAAATCCATGTAGTGTAGTCTCAAATACCCCTCCACTAGATGTGACATTAAATACTGTAATGTCCCTAGTTGTTCTCCTTATATAATCACCTGCAAAACCGACATTGGTACATTATATTATACAACACTTATGATAATTACTCTATTCTAAGTTAGTAAGGAGAGGGATTGACCCTAGGGCTGCCTCTAGGTCGGGCTTCATAGAATTCCCAATTCGTCTTGAGGGATATAAGACCCACTCTAAGCAATCGGGCCATCGGTCGTCTTTCCATAGAGCACTGCTCCTAGGTTCTCTTGGATACGGACACCGTTATCCAAGCCTACGCATATGCATATGACTAGCTATCAGTATATGTACTGCCTATATGAGACTATAATAATCTCAGGACTAGGGAAACTATACTTGTTTCCTCTAGCACTTTTTCAGATAGGAATCCATCTTTAATGAATATAGAATTCATTTTATATGGTATCCAAACCTGCCTATTTGGGTATAAACCCTAAGACTAGGGAAAACCATGACAATCTCCACTAACCCCCCTTTCAGATAGGAATCCATCTCTAATAAATATATAATTCATTTTATATGGTATCCAAACCTGCCTACTTGGGTATAAACCCTAAGACTAGGGAAACCATGACAATCTCCACTAACCCCCCCTTTCAGATAGGAATCCATCTCTAATGAATATAGGATTCATTTTATATGGTATCCAAACCTACCTATTTGGGTATATACCCTGAGGCTAGGGAAACCATGACAATCTCCTCTAGCCCCCCTTTTTAGATAGGAATCCATCTCTAATGAATATAAAATTCATTTTATATGGTATCCAAATCTACCTTTTTGGGCGCATACCCTGAGACTAGGGAAACCATGACAATCTCCTCTAGCCCCCCTATAGATATTGGAATCCCATCTCTAATGAATACAATATTCATTCTCTATGGTATCCAATAACATTATTTCCGGGATCCCATCTCTAATGAATTTAACATTCATTCTATATGGTATCCGGAACCATTATTTAGAGCACATAAAATTATTCCGTTTTAATTATAAATTTAATATTAAGTTTAATCTAAATAGAACACTTTATTTTGTACAATAGATGTAAAGAATAATGAATACAATATTCATTCTCTATGGTATCCAATAACATTATTTCCGGGATCCCATCTCTAATGAATTTAACATTCATTCTATATGGTATCCAGAACCATTATTTAGAGCACATAAAATTATTCCATTTTGATTATAAATTTAATATTAAGTTTAATCTAAATAGAACACTTTATTTTGTACAATAGATGTAAAGAATAATTTAATGATAAATTACATATATTTCATGAACCTTAACATTGCCCATTTTATATATTATTGAATGAATATATATATATATATATATTATGTTGCTATTAATTAATAAATATAATTCTAATTATTGCTCTTAATATATACATACACATATATATATATATAAGTAAGTAATTCTTATGTTATTAATATTAACATATATAAATGATGTATATATGTATTTATGATTTATTATAAATATGTAATATATATTAATCTATATATACTTCTGATTTCACTATTACTTATATATATATAATCCCTATTTCAAATCATATTTCGTAGATCCGTATACTGATATATAAGTAATTTATATCACACTATAAATTAGTGTGATATAAAATTTATTTTTCCATTCTAACCTTTAATCTCAACTTGTAATCCATACTGAATATATTTCGTATACTATGATTCCCACATAACATTTGTCAGATAACTGAACTGCTTCCTCCTCAGTTATATTATATATCTTTTCCTTCATATATATGTAGTTCTTGAGATCATTTCCATTATCATACATATATAGACATATAAGTATGGTTCTGATTTTATATCCATTATCATGTATATATAATTTATATGAATATAAACAGTTAAGTATAGTTCTGATCATATTTCTACTCCATACACAATTATGTGTATATATATATATATATATATATATATAATTCTGATTATACTTGTATTAACATATATTTGTTTTATGATTTTATTCTTATTAACAGATATATGTATTATAATATTTCTAATGTATAATATATATAAATATACTACATAATATAAGGATTCTATATCCTTAATATAATATTCTTTTACTGAATATTTATTCCTTCGGCATAAGTGGGAGATTAAAATAATTTAATGATTATTAATTAAGTTTACTTAATTAATAATATAATGGAGACTTTATGTAAGTGACGGCTAATGTTTTATTTGAACCCTTCAATTCATGTATTTTGGCGTCCAACTTTGGGGAGAAATTATAATTCAAATGTTTGAACTTTGATTTCCCTTGTCGTGAAGCAACATGAGTCGGTTCAAATTTTTATTAAGTTCAAAGGTTGGGACAAAGCAAATATTTGAATTCAAATTGATATGGTGAGTTACGATGTAGCCAAGTGAACGATTTTGAAAGGAAGGAATTATTAAGGCAAAGATGGATATTGAACCTTCATCATTCTACATGCGATTGAATACTTTTGCTCTCTTTCCTCTGCTGAAGGTGCGTTTGGGGTTTTGTGTTTCTTTAGCGCAAAGAATTGTAAGTTCTTTGTTGTTTTCGGCACTTAGAGCTGGTGAAAGATCCAACGATTTGTGCAAGAAAAAATGGCAACATAGAGGTGCCATCGATGGGATCAATGTTAGCAGATTTGTCTTGAATTCTCAGAGCGACTAGAGTGATATTCAGAACAGAGTGTTGTGATTGTCCTTTGGTTGGCAGCGTTAATGGTATGGACTGCTGTGTATTATTTTGGACGGCCCGATAATAATTACTAGTGGGCTGCGATCACTTGTTGGCACGGCATATACAGCTGAAGGGCACGATTTTCGATTCATGGTGCCAGCATTCTCTTCTAAGCAAAACGACAGGGGTCAGCATTCAAGTAGCTGTGATAGATTCCAACTGGAGATTCTATTTAGCCGCAATACAATTCCCAGATTCATAGAGTTTTTAATAGCAGACTTGCTTTATTGGTTTGTAAAATGTTTTTAAGAAATTCTGTAGGAAGTGTGTGTTGAATGTTAATATTTTAGTTTCCCAATATTCGGCTTGATTTCAAATATTTGTCAAAAACTTCACAAAAATCATATATTTCAAAAAAACACAAAAAAATATATATATCTCCGAAAACTCCAAAAACAAAAAAAATTCAGGAAACAATCAGAATTGTCGACAGCAGAGATTAGTTAGAGCCAGCAGGGCTCTTACAGTGGTATCAGAGCTTGCATGCAAAGTGTTTGACAAATTGTCAAACATAATTGAAACAATTCAGTGTTTGTCGAGTTAGAACCACAGGGGGTTCTTACAAAATCCCAAGTGCCAAACTTGTAAGATTTCTCTACTTCCTCCCTATATGCAATGGCTGCTATGGATGAAGGAATCGACTGTTGTCATAAATCAGAATAATAGACATGCTGTTATGTCTGATCATGCTATCCTCAAAAACTGATGTGTTTTTCACTCACATCCAACTCCAAGGTGTAATATAAGCATAATAGCTCCTCCAATGAAGTCTCCAAGAGTTGGCATGAATGTTGAGCATTGCAATGCTCAAAACTGCCTCAAAAATGGCTGGAAAAAATGTCCACAAAGTCTGAAACTGTGAACTATCACTGCCTGGACCAAGAAGAACTTGCCAACTCTCCAGTATAAGGGCAAACTACGAAATGATATGACTGGCCTGCAACCAATCATTGAGCTCGCGACTAAACATATGAGCCTTCCCTTGCCACAGAACACTCTTAGATGTACCCCTCTGTTCAATGCTCCTATCCCTATTTAGGATCTCTCTCCATTACCTTTGGTGATGGGACAATGGAATCACTAATTGGATGGTAAGAGAAAGAGTCGTACTGTTAGTTCTGAAATTTGGTTCCTCATTCCTCCTAAGATCACTCCTACCATTCCCAACTACAATTCTATAGTCAAGGGCTAATTGATTTCCGAATTCAAAGAGTGGATTTCGATTAACCATGTCAACACCCACCTCAAACAAGAGGTTATCAACGAGCCACAAGAATTTACCTTTCCCACTGAACTCATGCACAAACAAGTTGTCATCAGCTTAACTGCGGATTGGTTCATTTACCTCACAATCCTCTTCAATTGCTGTTGCGAAATCATCCCAAAGGCAATCTGAATTTCTATCTTTTTTCTCATGTTTAACATCCTCAATTTGAGTACCAATCTTGGAAGACAGTCACATTATTATTTTCATTTGAAAAGGGTGCTTCCTCATGACAAAGTACGAAATTGGAGCTGCTGTTGCAAAAATCTGAAAAGATGTTTTCTACATTAGCACTATTTAGTACCTTTCTTCATGTCTATCTGGTAAGAAGAAATTGGGACTATAGTACAATCATAAATAGGTCCGTTACAAGAGAGACCTATGTCATACACCCGGATCCCAAATGCAACATTGCTGATTCCTCTGCTCAGGGGATGTGTGATCTAAGCCCTTTTGTTCACTACATTCCAAATTTTTTGAGTTCCCATCATGTGTATGAAGAATCATTTATCAGTAACATTGCTGATTACTCTGCTCAGGGGATGTATGATCAAAGCCCTTCTGTTCACTACATTCCAAATTTTCTGAGTTTACATCATCTAGCTCAACAATCCCCAAGCTATAGTTTGATTCCTTGACAAGATGAAGTGAAGGTGATGAAACAATGCTAGACTCAATTAGAGGGAAACCTAACGAGTCATAGCTACTTGTGGATGATCTATCATAGCTAGTTCTATACTCGCAATGACAGTATCTTCTTCCATCTTCATCTGCTCTTCCTCTAGAAGCACATGAGTGCACTCAACACCGTCACTAGCTCCATAAGAAACAATCAAGAACTCAATATGCACCACCTCAACTACTGATTTCTCTCCTTGAAGGAAAAACCCATCAATGGTAGGTATATGCATGTCATAGGAATCATCATCAACATTCTAAAACTCCTCACTTGTAGTATTTCTATCCTCTTCCCAAACAAATAGATCAAAAGCTATCATATAATACTCTCGCTTTGCAAACTTAGTCCTGTAGCATAATCTCGGATGGTGATTCATGAAATTATTTGAAAGGTAATTCTTCCTTAATAGTTTGAGGCAATGTATCATATTCCTCAAACATGCTAAGAATTTTGTCTCTCTTCTAATTATATGAACCCATTATTAAATTATGAATTTCTACATAAAGCACAAGATGGTGTTGGCGGCAGTTTGCCAATTAAAATAAATTATGTTTTGTTATGTTCAAGGCAATGTAATGACAAATAAGTTCTTGGGTAGTTGTAGGAAACAGACAGTTGGCACTCTTAACCAACTGTCGACTACTTTATATTGTGGTTTGGTACCAGGAACAAGGATTAGCATTGTATAGACATTACATGGAAATAAAAGCTCTCTCTCTCTCTGTCAATTTCTTGTGTTATATGTTTTATTTGAACTGCTATGTTATCTATATTCTGTTCATATTCATGTTTTCTCTAAGTATTAAACATATACCCCGAAGGCATGAACATTTTGGCGCCATTGCCTGTTCGGACCTGGCGATCTAAAGTAAGGACAATAATCAGGATGGCGGGATAATGGGTCGCACTTTTGAACAAGTGGTAATAACTCACAATGGCATCGAGGACAACAAGGAAGAAGCTGAGAGGATCAAGTGAAAGAGAACTTGGTGCACGCATGGGAAGTTTCGGTCTTTCAATATGTGCAGAGGGAGGCTCAGAAAAGAGTGTTCCCTATAGGCACGGTACGCAATGAACTCATGGTCCAACCTGCAATCTATTCTGGGAAGTCTTCCAAGGTTGTTGGCTCGCAATCCGATTGATCTACAAGAACAACACGAGGAGAAGCAACAAGACCAAGATCAGCAACAAATACAACAGTACGAGGAAAGGAACCGAAGGGAAGAGGAAGAGCATGACACAAATAGACGTCGTACCTCTGGCAATTCCACCAATTAATGACCCTTTTTCCAAACAAAGACAAAAGAAGACATAACCAAGGAAAGAGAGGAGAAGTATCGGTGAGAAGATCTCTCTGAATCAGGGAACAAAGTGAACGGCGAAAAAAGTTACAGAGAATCGTCGCAGAATCTCAAAGCCCGCCATGAAGCAAATGTCAAAGTGTTAGCGGAAGCCAGAGTCAAGAAAGGCGGGAATCACCCGGCAGGGAAGCCATAACACAACGTACGTGGCGAGAGTGGGAGGGGATTGCCAAAAGCCTACTGCTCACTGATGAGGTAGGAGAAGATCTTGTCGACTAGACAAGTAATACGTTCATACAAGCAGTGTCGAACGAGGACTCAGAATCCATAAAGAGTGGCCCATCAGTGCACTCTGCACATGAGGTAGCCAAAATATTTGAGAAGACTCCGTTGTGCATTGACAACTTATTCATATCAAAGGAATCAAGGATAGGGGGGTCAAAGTTGAAGACTCCGGGCAGGAGGGAGTACAAACACAAGGGAGGTGACCAAGGTTGGACTTGTAGAGAACTCGCCACTGGCCAAGAGTGTAAGTGAGGCACCAGAAAGCGGTGGATAAAGGAACACTCCATTCTAGTATGATACACATGGTGTCTACCGACCAAGAACAATGGTGAACACCCCAGAGAAGGAAAAGATCCCAAAATTCATAAGGGACGGATCAGAGGACCCCGAACGCCATTATAGGACGTGTGACAATATGGGAAGCCAATGGCGAAGATGACCATGATTATTGGTTGAAGGCATTCAGTTAAATTAATTAATTTTAGAGATAATGGAAAATAGATGCAATTTTATATTTTCTATGTCTACTAATGAATGTCTTTTCCCTTTTGCACGTATGTTGTACTATGATGTTCAATACAGATTCAAAAGTTATCCTTTTATGATGTAGAATATGAAAATGTCACAAAGAGAAGAATGCTGATATAGATATGACCACTTGATGATTGTGTGTGAAAGGACTTGTATTAATGTTGTATATACTTGTCTTCCACAATCACCAAGTGATCATATATATATATCAAAGAGCCATGCCATTGTAGAGACGTCTCCTTGAGGAGGCATGCCTCTACAATGTCATGCCTCCTCATAATAATTACAGCTATTTATGAAGTGGCACTAATAATAACAATGCCCGATCTCATAGTGATTACGATCACTAACAAATTGGTATTACACATCAGTTATCAAGTATGAATACTGATCAGGGATTACACACCCGATATTATTGGGTATTATAAGTTTATCGTGCACTTTCATTTTTCGGTAATAAAGGAGACAAATAATATTCATTTGTTAGATTCTTATTTTCATATGATGTTTAGCATATATCAGATCATTAATATCATGAGAATAAATCATAACTACAGAATGTGAATAAATAACTAATTATATGTATATATATAAATATAATAATAAGGTTTATTAATATTATTATATATATATCATTTATTCTCACAATATTAATGTCTATAATATTTATCTGATTGAAGCTATAAGCATCAACACATTCCCTATCACATTACGAGGAATTGTCATTGATTGGTACACAGACCTTCCAAAAGGGAGCAAAGCGACATGGAACAACCTAAAGAGCAAATTCTAAGAAGAATTAAAGCTGTTAAGAGATGACAACAAAATAGTGCTAGAAATCTACAACACAAAGCAAGGAAAAAATGAGAATGTACAAGCTTACAATCGTAGGCTCAAAGAGTTGCTTGGCTGGTTAGAAAGTCAGCCGGCGGATGAGCTAAAAAAGAGATGGTCCATTGAAGGATTGATCCCCTCGCCTCAGAAAAAGATGAAGGTGGTACCCCCATCCTCATACACTGACACCCACAATCGAGCAATGGACATCAAGCGAGAACAAAATGTCTTGAGGGAAAAATAAGGCCAGCGATGATGACAATACGAATGAGAGCTCTGACAAAGATGTACAAGCCCTACACAAGGACATGATGCAAATGATGGAGCTGAGGGTGGAAAATGAAAGCGCCAAGGAGGGTAAGGAGTTGTAGTGCACCGACTACAAAGTTGAAGGCCACACGAAAGCTAACTGTCGGAAAAAATCCTTTTGCGACATCTGTCAAGTACCGGGAAATTCCATTAAGGACTGCCCATACAACTTAAAGACCAAGAGCACACGAGTGCTCTTCACCCAAGGGGAGCAGGCGACTCACCAACCACACTGCCAAGGGCACCCACAAACTCCAATTCCTCGCCGAGTGGATACCGCAACAACTGGTGAGGCAACAATAACAACAATAATACACCCAAAAGTAGAATTCAATACGATGCGAAGGGTTGACCCATGATTCAATGTTGAAGGTGCAACAAGTGGGGTCACTTCGCGTAGGATTGTTAGAGCAGGTAAAACAATGGAAGTTTGTTGTGCAAGTGGTGTGGTCCGGGGAACCATGAGGACATCGACTGCCTGAAACAATGAGTAAATATGTTGGACATAAAAAACCCCGAGAAGGCATTGGTGATCACCAGACTTCAGACCAAGAAAGCAACATACCCTGACCATCATACGGAGAAGGAAAGACTTTGCGAAGCCAAGGCCGATATTAAACGGGCAATGGGGGAGGAAAGAAGAACCTCGCATGACACACCAAGTACTCCTCTGCGGTCGGAATCCAAAAATGCCATCATGAGACAGATGTTGCAAGCCATTGTACCTGTACAGGTATCAAACCTTCTAGAGACAATGCCACAATTAAAGGTGGCCATTACCAAGGTAGTTGGTGATAACACAATCGGCCAAGACCATGGCAATCCGGCGGCAGAACAAAAACACAATCTCACCACCAACCTAATGTTACTGGTGGTAGGCATTGGGAGGAAACTATTGTGGTTGAAATGGAGATAATGGGAGGAAAGTCAACAAATACCATCATGAACAGAGGCTCCGGTGTGAATGTACTGCTGGAGGAGACATAAGACCCTCTGCAAGCCAACACTCTGACCACCAACCTTCCATTTGGTAGGTGTCGACCAGCACGACATCAAACTGATTGGGACACTCATGGCAAAGAAGGTAATCATTGGCACTCGGCAATTCTTCTTGGATTTTGTCGTCATCCCATTGGAAATGAAGGCATATGATGCCCTTCTTGGAAGAGGTTGGTTGATCACGACAAAATCACACCACAATTGGAAGAACACACTCTCAATCCAAAGTGACGGAAGGAAATACGTCATCGACCTGCGGAATCACGCAGTTGGTCAGGAGATGGCACTGGACTCAGAGTCCGAATGCAAAGAGTTTGGCACGAAAGGAGGGGACGTAGAACCTAATGATGAGAGGATATTGGAACTTGGAAATTGCTCAGAAGATGAAACAAGTTCCCTAAATGGGTTGTTCCACTGGAAAATATAGGACTATAAAGTCTTCCATCCGGGATGCAATATGTTGAAAATTGAAGAAGTCAGCACACAGAGTGACTCCTTGTCTCCCAAGTACAGCGAGTACAAAGTGGGTGTGGCAAGAGTGGATGACACATCGGCCTATCAATTTAAGAGGGATAAGGCAGTCAAATACAAGGAACCGAACATACAGAAGGTAAATTTGGGAGAGGAAGATAACCCGAAGGTGATCTTGGTTGGGGACGACTGGGACCCCGTACTCAAGAAAGTTGCATTCAGAATATTCATGGAGTATAAAGATGTTTTTGCCTGGACATACAAAGATTTTAAGGGAATACCACTAGAACTATCTATACGCAAGATTCCTCTCATACCGGGTGCACAACCCATACAAAAGAGACTATGCTGGATGAATAAAAATTATGCCACCAAGGTGCAGGAGGAAATAGAAAAAATGTTGGAGGCAAGCATCATTTTCAAAGTGCAGACAAGTGAGTGGGTTTCACCCATTGTCATTTCCCTAAAGAAAGAAGCAAACTTGATTTGGATCTGTGTGAATTTCAAATGCCTTAACACAGTCACGATCAAGGACGCTTTCCCGATTTCATTCACTGACAGCATACTAGAGGAGGTGGAGGGGTATGAGATGTACTCATTCATGGACGGTTTTTTCAAGTACAACCAAATCAGAATTGCTGAAGAAAAAATTAAAAACCACGTTCATATTCAAAGATGGAGTGTACGCATACAACCGGATGTCGTTCGGATTGTGCAACGCCCCTACTACTTTCCAAAGAATAATATTAGACATATTCAACAAGATGTCAGTAGGCAACTTCAAAGCATTCTAGATGATTGGTCTATCTATAGTGGAAAGGAGACCCACCTCACAACACTTAAGGAATGTATGGAAAGATGTCAAAGGGCGCGACTGGTGCTCAACCCAAAGAAGTGTCGATTCATGGTACCATAAGGTAAATTACTTGGCCACATAATATGCATGGAGGGATTAAAGATGGACCCAGACAAGGTAGGGATCATCATCAAGATGGAGAGTCTGGAGGACGTAATAAGAGTCAAATCATTCCTAGGACACGTAGGCTACTACCAAGGATTCATCAAAGGCTTTGCACAAATCTCATATCCATTGGACCAAATGACAAGGAAGGGTGAACTATTTGTATGGGGAACAGAGCAAGAAAAGGCATTCGAAGAACTTAAGTCCAGATTGGTGAGCACGCCCATCCTGGCATATCCCAACTGGCAAAGAATTTTGAGTACATGTGGACGCCTCTAACTATGCCATTAGCGCCACCCTAGCACAAGTTGGCTCAGCAAGGTTAGATCGCCCCATTATTTCGCCAACCGCTTACTCTCGAGAGCCAAACGAAACTACAGTTGGACAGAAAGGGAGGCACTCGGCATGGTGTACTCCGTATAGAAGTTTCGACACTATTTATTGGCAAAACCATTCACCTTCTATGTGGACCATCAAGCATTGATGTACTTGGTGAATAAACCGATCATCCAAGGGAGAGTGAGTAGGTGGTTGCTCCTATTGTAGGAATTCACTTTCAACAATGTGGTGCGGCCTGGGAAGAGCCACATAATAGTAGATCAACTCTCGCGAATCAAATGGGGAGAGCCTCTGGAGGGTGTGAATGAACACTTTCCAAACGCTCACCTATTTCAGATTGTGGCATTGCCAACTTGGTACAAAAGTATTGGCAAGTACTTATCTATGTCCACATTTCCATGAGACATGCCACCAAGTGAGCGCAGGAAAATAGCCTTGAAAAGTAAGGCATTCCAACTTATTAACGGGTTACTGTAGAAGATGGGGCCAGATCAAGCTCTCCAAAGGTGTGTGATGCAAGAGGAAATTTCTAGGGTGTTGAAGGAGTCACACGAAGGGTAGGCTGGAGGCCACATGGGCCCAGACGCTACCACATGAAAACTGTTGCTGGCAGGATTGTGGTGGCCAACCCTACACACGGACGCCCAAGAATGGGTACTCGGATGCGATACATGCCAAAGGGCGGGCAAGCCATTAAAGAGGGATTTCATGTCATTGTTCCCTTCGCAACCTCAAAAATTGTTCGAAAGGTGGGGTCTAGACTTCGTCGAACTGTTGAAGATGAGTAATATGCACTGATGTTGATACATTGTGGTGGCCACCGAATATCTTACAATATGGGCGGAGGCAAGGGCACTCCCAGACAACACTGCACTCAGTGTGGCAAGGTTCCTGTATGAACAAATCGTAACCCGGTTTGGCATACCAATCTAAATTATAAGTGATAGAGGGGTACACTTCGTAAACTAGGTCATTCGGACTATGACAGCGGAATTCACAATTTCATAACCTGTCAAGTCCATACTACCCTTGGGCCAATGGATAGGTCGAATCAACAAACAAGGTACTAGTGTTGATTTTGCACAAGTGATGTGGAGTGGAGCAGGAAGATTGGGAAGAAAGGCTCTCCACCGTACTGTGGGCATACCGTACCACATACAAGGCCACGACAGGACACACTCCCTTCCAGTTGATGTACGGACAAAAAGTTGTGGTGCTAGCAGAGTACACTGTACCAAGCCTAAGAATTGTAGTTGAGAATCAGCTCGGGGACACAGAAAGTTTGAATGAATGGTTGTTTATTCTCACGAAGCTGGACAAACAACAAATGACAGCACAAGGGGCGACGGAGGTGGCCCAACAAACACGGAAGTTCTAGCACAACAAACATCTCCAATGGACAAACTTTCGGCCAAGACAGTTGGTACTCAAGTTGAATGGTAGTAATGAACTTCGACCTCGGAAGTTCAAGGTCTGTTGGCTTGGGCCCTATAAAGTAAGGTAAGCGGGTAATAACGGAGCAATTAAACTCACCACCTTAGACAACAAACCAATCAAAGAACCAGTGAATGGATCTAAATTTAAAATCTATCAGTAGAGGAAGGTACCCACTATAGGAATCAATATGTTGGGATATTCAACTTGCGGGGACTGGACAGTTGGACGCAGCCAAGAAGTTGGAGAAGAACCAATTATCACGAAAGAATCGTATAGACCAGACCAAGACTGGGCCAAACCCATGATGGCACCAAAGGAGCGGGTAGCAAGAAGGCATGTAGACGCTATTGTCATCCCTAAGATACATAAACATCTTACAAATGTGCTTTTCGACACAGCGGCATTATGGTACGAATAAATGGCTACTTAAAGTGGAAGGCATCTTATGAAGGCATGAAGGATATGTGGCATATGACATTGATGAGGGAAATGAAAGGAGGAGCAAGCCAGAAAGGAGGTTCAAGAGGAGGACCTGGAGGAGGAGATAGACCTGGAGGAGTATGGTGCTGCTCTCGAACCATGCCTAAAACTGGTCTTGAAAACTAACAACCTTATTCATTGCAAAAGGTAATGGCTACATTGAACACATCATTGAAAAATGCATTGCCAAAGGAAGGGAAGCCCCATACCGGCCTACTTCAAATACATTATAGAAGGTAATTCCAAACCCTACCAAACCGTCGACAATAAATGGAAAAGTCGTGTGGTACCACAAATACGGTGGTAATTATGTGGACGAGAGTTATAAAGGCATGGGACCCAACACATCTTGTAGACAAGATATTCGACCCTGAATACTTTGGAAATTGTTGTGAAAATGAATGCTACAAGACACATCCAGAAACCTGCATGTGGCGGTACGCATCGGAAGTGAAGGTCCACACCAACATCGGACCGAAAGGCACAAAATGAACGAGGAACAAGGAAAGTGACTAACCATCAAAAAGGACAACAACTGGTATGGAGGAAAACAAAGATACTAAGGCAAATGAAACCAGAAGAAGGAATCATCCTCGAGTGGTGAAAAGAAAAGTATTCAAAGGGGAGCGGGCAAGGAACCTAGAAAGTAAGTTGGTAAGCCAAAAGCAGTTGAAAGCGAAAACACAAAAGGTACAAATTTCTATAAAAAATTGGGAGTCAAAATATTGAAAATGAAAAAAATAAAGATCGTAAGGGTAAACAGAAAAGTGCTTTTATAAAAGAATTAAAGCTAGAAAATATCATAAAAGGTATGGAAAATATTCAAAAGGTGGGAGGAAATTAAACTAAAGAATATTAGTGAAAAGGAAAAGAAATGCAATAAAAAAATAATATTCGTCTAAAAACAAAATATAAAAACCCTAACCCCAATATAGAAAAGAGGCAATTATAAAGTACTGATGAAGTTAGTCAAATCCTCAAAAATGTTCAAGGCAAAAGAAAGGTTGTATGGACCGAGACTGTACGAAGTCACATAAAAGAGTGAAGCAGGGCCCATACAGAAAATTAAGAGGTATATATTGGACCGTATGCATACAAATTGTGCCAAGGACACAGGCCACATGGTGGAGGAAAGCAGAGATTGTACAGCAAGATTTAAGGTGTCGTACGGCAAGAAAGAACAGGGAGGAAAGCAAATATTGTATTGAGAGAAAGAGCAGGTGTCGTACGGTGGAGAAAAAACAGAGATTGCAATAAAAGCGCAAGTCATACGGTAGAGCGAGTAAGTCATACACACAAGTAGTACATTTCAGATCGTACAAAAATTTTGTTACAAGTGTGATTGTCGTTGCACCAAAAGATCGACCTGTCAATGCCCAATACAACCACTAGAATTGTATAATCCACGATAGGCGGTTAAAGCATGCCACGAATCCTATGAGGGACATTGGCGCACTGCCAACAATCCCCCCTCCCAGCGTCACTTGCCGCAGACCCGCATCACTCATGGAGGAGATTCGAACCTGTGACCAAGCTCTGATACCACTTGTTATAAGTGTGGTTGTCACTGCACCAAAAGATCGACATGTCAATGCCCAATACAACCGGTAGACTTATAGAATCCACAGGAGGTTGTTAAACCATGTCACGAATCCCGCGAGGTATGCTAGCGCACTGCCAAATAATTCCGTACGGGAGCTAATGCACAAGTCGTGTGGAACTGATCCATACGAGATGGTAAGAGCATCGTACAGTAAGAACAAAACAGGATAGTGTTATAAGAGCAAGTCGTACGGACAACACAAGGAATTGGCATGTGATAACAAGGATATGTATGAGTGTTGTACGGTTGAAGACGATACGAAATTGAGAGTAGATCGTACGGTTGATGGAGATAAAGGCTCGATGGTAAAGGTTAGTTACGGGGACCCCAATACGAGAAGTTAGTCCATAAAATATAAAGCCAGAAAGGACAAAAAGAAGATATCACATCAAGCTATGGCGACAACGAGCAGCAAGAAGAAAACAAGGGCAAAAGTACAGAGGAAAGAGAGGGTAACTATTGAGTCTCACATTCGAGAGCGTCACTAGCAGTGAATGTCGCACCTAGTGGGAGAACACTCCCGATGATCATGAAAGACTCCCTACGGAAGGCAAAGGTAGACAATAATTCTAATGCCCGTATTCAATCTCCGAGCATTCGAGCATGTGTTGCGCACAATGGATGCACGGTACGACCAACACTCGAACAAGATGACGATGAAGTATTTCAGGCACACAGTAGTTGTATCTTTCTAGCTCAAGGAGTTCACCAAGGTATTCGGAATTTCATCGAGGGGCCATTTGGCAGTCAAACCCTCCTCCAAAATGTCCACTAAAGAAAAAGATACATTGTTCAAGTTAGTATGTAGGTCGGACCTCTCTGAGTAGGAATGGAACAGTTTGTGGAGCAGCAGTAACAATCGCAGGTTGAAATCATTCATTGTTTCAACTGAATTTGGGATCAAATCGGGCCTCCGACATAGCCATGTGGATGGTTAAATTGATGAATGGTATCATGTTGGGAGGATGTGCAATTGGGTATATGTGTTATTAGAGCACATTAAGGACTTGTTCAATCCTAAGCACAAGACCTTTTACATGCCCCATCATGCAATAGCATTGTTTCTGGAGGCCTTGCGGACACAAGTACCCACGGACCAGTGGAAAAAATTTGTACCAGCCAGTAGAGTAGAGCCCAATAAGCCAACCATGTTCTATTAGATGCATTTGGATATGCTTACGGTCGAAGGGGGAGGGGAACCCCTTCAAAATAAGCAACAGCAAGAGAGTAAAAGCAAGTACGGAGGACAACAATGAGGAAGAAGAAGAAACAATGGAATTATCCTCTTCTGAGAGTGAGAGTAGAGGAGTTTCAGATGGTAAAACATGTAGGTGTAGTGAAGAAGTGCAAGAGACAACAAGTGGAGGTGAAGGGGATGGTACAGAAGAAGGAATCTCAATGGCAAAAAGGGTCATTACCAGTAGTAGCGGACTGAAGAGCCAAACGATCTACAATACCACTATCTAAGATTGTACCCATGAGCACAACTGCCACTCACTGCGCGTCTAGTCGCGCCACAAGAGAAACGGCAAATCCATTAGACGCATAGGTTGGGGCCAACCACACTCCACATAACTACCTCACAAGGAATCCAAGAGGCTACTCCCACAGCCTTGGTGGTAGCACCTACAAGCACAGCTATTACTCTGATGGCTAAAGGTGTGGTGCCTATGGTCAAAGGCTCGGTCCCTACGGTCGAAGGTTCGGTCCTACAACCGAAGGTTCGGCCCCTACGGCCGAAGATCGAGCCCCTACGATCAAATGTTTGGCCCCTATGACCGAAAGTTCAGTTCCACTCACCACAGGAGATGGGGATGAAGGAAAGGAGGATGCTACACCTATACACCATGATGCCATGACAAGAGGGAGTGTACCACTTGTGCCTGCAGGAGTGGATGAGGTTAAAATCAAGCTTGACAATTTTTTGGAAATATTTGAGATGGGTATCAGTGAAATTACACCCCCCTCACCCACCTTGATGATGGTCTAGCACTTACAGGAGAAACATTTAGCACAAGCCTAAGCCCGTGGGTGGGGAGGCCCTCAGAGGTCAGGAGATGGTACTAGGAATATGGAAGTAATAGAAATTCAAGAATAAAGTATGCACCAGGCAGACATTTCCCTACAACAGACTATAGGGACGAGGGATGCTAGCAGAAGAGTAATGTTGGGTGATAACTACATCCACGTTTCCAAGCCCGACATGCGAGATGCCCTAGGATTGCTCCAAAGGTATTTTGCAGAATTCGAGGGAGTTGCTGCAATAGCACATGGGATGGCAGACCTCACCAAGCAGGTAGACAAGGGACCCATCTCAGCCGAGGTAAAGAGGCTCTGGGAGTTCATGACACAGGGGGTGCGAGCGAGAATTTGCAGACCATTTTACAGCTAGGGGATGGCCACTCACAGAGACACCAGAGATGGTTGAGACATGGTGTAGACCATACACTCCAGAGGGGCAGAGTGGCATGATGGGCACCCTCTAGTGCATGGAGCATGTATTCAAAGACACATTCCCCCAACTCTAGAGAGTTATCCAGTAAGGTAGGAAGGCAGAGGAGGAGCGCAGGAAGGCAGAAGCGAAGTGCATGTTGGCAATACAGCGTGAGGCAACCACCCAGGAGAAGCTCGTGGAGCAACAAAAAAAATCTACTACCTTCGAGGAACAGTTAGTACACAAGTGGGTGGTGAGGTCAGGGAAGGAGACTCAGCTTGCGGAGGTATAGGGATGCTTGGGAGCCATTGTGGGGGAGCTTGAGAAAACAAAGAAAGATCTTAGGGACGCTATCTCATTGGTGAGAATAACTCGAGAAAAAACAGTTGATAGCAGAAGGTGACTTGTTTGTCAGCAGCTCTCCAAGCGATGTCCTCGACCACTCCAGGGGCGTCCTCTCACCCTACCTCCCAATAGTTACTATTGTAGTACATCAGCCCGGTTTTGTTATGTTACCTGGAAGACAACTACTTTTTGGGGGGGTTGATGTTGGCCACAGTTTTGCCAATTAAAATAAATTATGTTTTGTTATGTAAAAGGCAATGTAATTACAAATAAGTTCTCGAGTAGTTGTAGGGAACCGACAGTTGGCACCCTTAACCAACCGTCAAGTGCTTTATATTGTGGGTTGGTACCGAGAAAAAGGATTAGCATTGTATAGACATTACATGGAAATAAAAGCTATATCTCTGCTAATTTCTTGCGTTATGTGTTTTATCTGAGTTACTATGTTATCTGTATTTTGTTCATATTTCTGTTTGCTTTGAGTATTAAACATATACCCCGAAGGGAGTAAACAAATAGTAGGAATATCTATGCTCTGATGCCGCTGTAGTATCACCCCCAATCTTGATTTCCAAAATTTTGATTTAATTATATTTTCTGATTTTGTTGTGTTTTGGGTTTTTTATTTTGGTTTTATCCTTGATATTTGCAATGAATTGCAGAACAAATAGAAAATAAAAAGCTGGAAATGAAAGTACAAGAACGTACAAATAAGGACAATAATTTTGATTTTTTGCATCAAATATTTAGTAACACACCCATACGGTCAGGTACAAGTCTAATTTACAGATCTCAAAATGCAAATCAGTCACTCCATACTCTAGAGTCTAAATGATTGCCATGATACACTCCCCTAATGCCTGATCCATAAATAGGTCTGATCCTTGGTCAGATCTGCCTCTTAATGGGACTAAAACCCTACGTCCAGCGAGGGTTTGGCTGCAACCACACCAAGGAGGGTGCGGCTGGCTGGGTATGATGATAATTGCTGATAAGTGATGTTAAAACAATCCAGATCTGCAACTTATTCCTTCAAATCTGCTCCCCACACTTGTTGGTCTCTGATTTCTTCTCCACCATGCTATAAAAAATAATCTTTCCTAGAAACCTGTGGATGATAACCTATAAAAAACAATCTTTCCTGGAAACCTGTGGATGATAACCTATAAATGATGTATGAAGACCCTTGGAGGGTACTTCACCTCTGCAAGCCTCCCAATTATGAAGGGATTTCGTCCTTCACAATATATCTGAGAATTCCTTCTCGAAACAGCTGTTCCTCTCCAAATTCGTCAACATAGAATAATGCCAAATGAATGCTCAATATCCCTTTTTATTACCTCAAACCCTAGGCGTCCACTTTTAGGGTTTTCACTTTTCCCTTTATTCCTTTAAGTTGAAATTACAACTTAACTTTATTTTATTGACTTCTCTAGGTTGGGCATCCCATTTCATGGCTCTTTTAATTTATTTATTAAGTTGTTTTTAAAAACAACTCATTGAACCTCCATAGGTGTCATGCACATGGTGGTCCCCTTATTTGTTACTTTATTAAAATAATATAAAGTAATTTTATTAAATTGCATACTTATTTATTTAATTAGAATATTAAAGTCAATACTTTAATATCCCATTATATTTCTGAAAAGCATCACCTGAACTCTGAACTGAAAACTGAATGTTGCTACCGGTCCAAGGGTGATGTCTAAATATAGCAGGGCCACTGCCAATCCCCCCCTAAAAATAGGAACCCCTACTAAAATTTACGAAACTATCTCAAACCATCTGCAATATCTCAGAATGCGTAACAGGCCACCTCCCAGTCTCCTAAAAAATAGGGATCCTTCTAAAAAACGGAAATTGGCTCAAAGCCCCTAAAATGCTACACAAAATTTCCAAAAGGGCCACAAGACCCGTGGATGGCTCCCTATTCATTGCATTAGCTACATAAACCCTGCTGATAGGCTAATCCTGCTAGGAAAACACTGGCACTAAGGAAGGTGCAAAAATGGGGACATTACAAGCAACCAACCTTTCATCAATCAACTTATGTGTTGTTCCATTCTCAATTAGAACTATAACTTTGCTCCCCTGCCAAACTCCTCATAGTCAGGAGGGGTGATATTTAGGAGCGCCTGACAAGGTTGCATGTGTGCCCTGTGAATGTTTCACCTTCTTCTATTATTTTTTATTTAGGGTCATATTCACCAACTCCAAACTCTGATTAGTCCACATCAAACATTACATGTACTTGGCCTTTAGCCAAATAGTGGTATCCAAGTTACCATGGTTTACTGCAAGAAAAACAATCTATTTTGACGAATCTCTTTATTGGTTACTCCATCAAAATTGCCCTTGAATTGAAATGCTTTTTGTTAAGATAAACCTTTTTGAAAAGATTTCATACTCAGCCCTGTAGAAGGGGATTTCAAAAAAAAAATTAGTCTTGGCCACTGAAGTTTCTAAATGCAAAGCTCTTTAAATAGCCTCTTGAAGGGTCAATGGATCAAATGCCTGAATCTAAACCTGAGAGGTTAAGTTAATCCTTTGATAAAAAGGACAACTAATATTCTTTCAGTAATATCAGGCATCATTACAGATTAATTTGGGATTCTTCTACATATTTCTTCACGGTTACCAGCTCTATAATATGGAAGTCAACACGCTTTATATCAAAACTGTAAATCAACTTTATGCCAAATTCATCATATGTCTCTATTAGACCATGACCATGGGTAACTAACCCATGGTACCATCATTCATGATGCAATCCTTAGATGTGTAAGGTGGTGAATTTGCTGTTGCCATCCTTAGTCATAGATTTCAATGATAGGTGTGTGTCTAATTTCTGCATCCATGCACAAGCAGTACACTTATGAGAACCATCAAATGTAGACAATACTAACTTAGCCAAAGCTTGTTGATCATCATTTTCCCTTGGATGGAATCTAGCTTCAATTCCTGGCCCATTTCTGCCTTCATATTCATATAATTTGTCAAAGACATTGCTTCTCAAATCTCTGCCAAGAGTTCTCTATATTCTTCATAATAGGTGACAATATCATCACATTGAATCTTGTGCTTCTTCCACAGGAACTTCTCCCCTTCGAATGAAAGCGGGACGAAAAGATCTATCAACAAACTCCCTTGGTTTTTGTGTGTGACCTTTATCCTTGTTATTGTTACTGTTACAGGCTCTAAAAGAACTTGCCTCACTATTTCAATTGTTGACAGCATTTGATGTTTTTTAGTTGTTAATATTTATCCCATCATATCTAACATAAGGTCAAATTTTTTACCAATTTTATTTCCATAATTGCAGTTATCATTCACTCTATCCATGTTTGCTTCTTCCACCTCAAATTCCAAAGGTGCTTCTGTCACTTTGTCTTTATAAAATTGATGTTGTGTTTCCTTAAGTTCTCTTTGATAATTTTGATTACCTCTGTCACTAAATTGCATAGGAAGGAAATCACATAGGCTGGCAAGATCCAGCTCTGATACCATTTACAATAATAATCCCTGATTTTAACTTCTTGGTTTAATTATTACTGCCTAAATTAAAATTTATTAAATTGCTTTGGATACTCAAAAATCTGCCTAAATTTATATCAGGTATTGTGTTCTATAGTACTATTGATTTCCTTTACGCCTGCAGCAGTGCAATATAATGAATGCCTTTGGAAAATAATTTCTAATCTGCCTACGGGGTTTTCATCCCCAACCTCAGCAAGGAATATAAAAGGAGTTTCACTCTTTAATTTTGAGGCCTTTAGCACTTCCGTTCTCAAGCGGTTAAGCAGATAGATAAAATGTAATCAATGAAGATACAATTCTCCTTGCTTAAACTCTCTTTATACCCTTCTCTTCCAAAGGATGCAACTCCTCTCATGCTTTTTTGTTAAAAAACTAACGTGATTAATGTCTGATTTCCCCCAGACAGGTGTGCATTCCTGAATAAACCCACCAAGACGGTAGAGATTGTTTTTAATAGAATGTAAAGAAATGAGGCTATAGTAAGTGTTAATGTAATGTCCTCTGCTAGGTTTAGGCCTGTTTTAACCCATTTTATTACTCCTATGGCCTAAACTGAATGGACTAAATTGCATTGAATCAAATCTATGTTATTACATTATTCAAAATAAGGAAAGTTATACATTCACCAAACATATTAAGCAATCTTACAATTTATGATCCTTAATGCACATACTACCCTTATTACCATCTTAGTTCAAGAAGAAGAAGATTATGACGTAACCAAGTTGCTTAGATACCAACCACAATAGGTTCCCTCAAAGTTTACAGATCCAAGCCCTTATCCTATCAAGGGACTATGCCCGCAAGGCACTCAGGGTCGCTGATCCCTACCCTATCTTGAGAATCAACCTATTGGCTGGATTTAGACAGGCCTCTCCTTGGAAGCACTTCAGTCCCTTCCTCTTCAGGTACTAATAGTAACGAATCTGAACATGGACATATATGATTATGACTCTATTAATACTAATGAGTATATATATTACAGATATAAACATTAGATCTTTCAAAGATAGATATATACATTATATATAGATGATTCTGGTTTTATCCTTATTAACATATAATGTATATAATAGACTATGTAAAGACTCTTTATTCCTTATAGAATATGTATGTATGTATGTATGTATGTATGTACATTTAATATAGTATTAATGATTCTGATTAATTACTATTAACAGATCTCTCTCTCTCTCTCTCTCTCTCTCTCTCTCTCTCTCTATCTATCTATCTATCTATAGATATATATATATATATATATATATCCATGTGTTCTGGCTGTCAGACTTGTTGCCAGATGCTGGATACAGATTTATTGTCAATATACTTATATGTTCCTCTATATAATGTTTTCTTCCATGATGTAATATTCTCCCTAATTCCTATTCAATGATCTCAAGGAATGGCTTCAACCAATACATATACTCCCCTATTTGTCAACGGTTGTATCCCTTCAATACCATCCACACCCCTTGCCAGAGATCACACCCTTCTATTATTAATACTAATCGTTGTTTTTACTCATCTGTCTCTCCTAACTAATCCTTGCTGTCACATAGTAATTTTGATTAGTTTATTGCATAGCTTGTAAAATCGCTGCCCTCCCTCACTATGTTGTTTGGTATTGTTTGTCTTGAATAATAATATTCCGTGACCATTAATCTACTACTTCTATAGGCAATTGGATTACCAATGAATCATTGACGCTATGATCACTTTGACAGCTGGCCTTTATTGATACCTCTATGATTCATCGCCTTTTTTCATGAGTCTTAGAAAAAGATCGATGTATTGCTGAATGTCATAGATGATAGAGATAACTATGTACACTGCCACATTGGAGTATTTTCTGTCAGATTTAGTCGCTTAATAAATCTGCAGTGTCTTTGTATTGATATCTCTTAATGATATCCCCATTGATATATATTGATTCATATTGATTGTCGGCTGGAGTTATAGACCATCAGAGTTTCTCTCTTCATACATATGATTCCTATCAGATATATAATCACTGTATAAGGCGTATATATATACTCCTTATTTCATTGCTATACGTTACTTTGATGAGATCACTATGATGGTATCTTCTTGATAGAGTTTGTAGGGATAAGTTGATCAATACTTCAAAACAGATCCCTCATCAGGAGAACATTTCAACCTAAACTTATACTTACTTATAATGACAATTCTTAACGACGCTAATTAGTATTTCCATATTAATAATTATATTATTATAATTTAGTTAATTAATAATAAATTATATTATAATTTTTTATTATTTACTTGATCATTAATTTTATTATTCTTATTTACTATTAAATTCTATTTCAAGACGGGGTATCACTGTTAATGCCAAGATGGATATCCAATGAATTGGCTGCAGCTTCATTGTAATTGGTTTAGACAAGACAGAAACCTGTAGAAATTGATTTGCAGCCTGGCCATGATATATATAAATTTAAGGAGAGAGAATTGCATATTAACACCAACAATGTGTGTGCATGTGTGATTGTGTGTGTGTGCTTTCGAACACATGCTTCTGGCTACAGGTATTGCATCCCGAAACAAAAAATAACAGATGACAGAAACCACAGGAAATAATAAGTTAAGTCAAATCAAACAGATTAGCACAATCAAATCAACTACAGAAATTAAAATAACTATAACCCTCCATTTAAATGGCTTTCATGTTTAGGGTTTCTTTATATCCATAATTTAAAATCATCATCCTATATTCTATATGAACATGAGCACAAAGAGTGCAAAGTTTGACAATAAGAACATCAAAGGAATATAACATGTCATCAGATGCATTTCAAGATGCTAATTTAACAGCATGAAATGGTACTCACGTTTGTTCATCAACAATAACATATGTGAATGGTGAATTTCCTGTTTCAGAAACCTGCATTTTGAGTGCCTATATTAGTATGAACATTGTAATCATAATCTAAGTCGTAAATTTTAGATATAGATAAAGACAAATAAAATTTTACTTAGCTTTAAAATAAAAAATATCAATAATAAATGCCATACAGATTCAAGATCTTTGGCTTCTGCTCCAGCGCATACAGAAATATTTCTTAAGGTTAAAAATGAAACCTATTGGTATTCCTTTATAATAAGCCATGTCATCCATTCCTCATGACTGGTTATATCCTTAATGACGGTTGCTTCACTGATAACCAATTCTCTAATCCTGATGGTTAAGGCAGGATCCGTCTTTTCATACTCAATCTAACATCCTTTCTTGATGATAAATTTTAGCTTTTTCCACTGAATAAATACACATTTGAGTTCTTTCATTAGGAAAGCTTACTTTTATAGATACAAAAACAATTGTTTCATCCGATTATAAGTCCCATATGAGTAAATTATCACTTTATGGCCTTGTATGATAGCATTAAACAGTAAACTAATGGCATAAGGTGAAAAATTTTGCATACAACATATGCATAATGCTTCTAGTTGTATACTCATAAGTACATGGTTAATGAAGCACTGGATTTAATAATCCTTATAGTAAGAAGCCATTACTTTCATAACAAGACAAGTACACCAAGTACGTACAAGATGTTATGGATATATCATATACTAGTTTATGTATAGCATGATTTATAAGTCAAGTACAGACTTGTTTAGGACGACTTTCTATCAAGATCATCTTAGTTGACTGCTGTGCTTAATTTATTTTAATTATAATGTAGCATTCGTGTCTTCCAATATGGCAATCAACAAGAAAAGCAAGATGGTTCTTGGAATTATTCTCAGAGAATGCATATAGGTTCAAGGAAATATCAAGAGTTAGTTTATTGCTTGTACTTCTGGTCAAACAAGGACAATGATGAGTTCCATCTGCCAATGGAGTAAAAGGAACTCAAAGTATAAGTCCTCAAGGTGCAAAATGGTTGCTATCTCAAATTGGCACTCTTCCTCGTACTGTTAGGAACATTTTAGTGAGAAAGAAAGAATAAAACTAAATTAGCGTGTAAGAATAACAACTAAGTCAATGCAAAAAACAAAAAAAAAGAGTCACAACCGAATTCCATTCAAAGAACCATAGATGAAAAACTTTAACTCGGCAATAATTCCACAAGCCCAAAAATTTAAAAACTCAGAACTCTGCAAAATCTCAGAGAAAAACAGGCAAAATTATCGAACTTGTGAAAATACATATCTTTTTAAAATATTCTTCAAAAACAGACATATATACTGAATTTGTAGAGAATATATACTGAATTTGGGTTTATTAACTTATAATTAGCCCATTTACTTGCTACCAATTCATAATTGAAGATTTCTAGAAAATCACCATTTTTTATACTATTCCAACTCAAACACACTTAAATGTAAAATTTTCCTATAAATGAAATCTGTTAACTTAATTAAGTCTTAAAATAAACCCACTTACTTGCTACTCATTTATAATTTCATCTCTTAATAATTCATATATTTGATGCCATAGTAGTCGTTTTTGTTTCAATCTATATTATTCTAATTTCTTATTCCAATGAATAATATCAAAGTTACCGAATCCGAATAGGAATCAGAATCCGAATCAGAATCAGATACGTGGGTACGGTACTGGATACGGCAAAAAAAATTTCTTGAGTTAAGTACGTATGGATACGTCCATAGAAAAAGTATAAAAAATATAAATATATATTATTTATAATTATATATGTTAAAACATAAATATATTATTTATATATAATAAAATTTGAATATAATAATTATAAATTAAAACTAAAAAAATATTACCAATTTTTTTATTTATAGGTTTGGATACGTCCAAAATGTATAAAAAATATAAATATATATTAATTATAATTGTATATGTTAAAATTTAAATATATTAATTATATATAATAAAAATGAATATAATAATTATAAATTATAAATTATAAATAAAAAATATTACCAAATTATTATTTATACATACAAAGAATGGAAAGAAGAATAGAATGAATACATTATAAATTAATAAAAATATGTTATCGAATTCTTTATCGAATACATTATAAGTATTGTTGAACGCGCGGGAATATATTTTTTTTGTTATCGATTTTTTTGTAGTCGGCTCTTTGTCAATTGTTGCGACTGTACCAGCCCATTCCGTCTGATTCCATTGAGCCGGTGCAAAAGGATGGCAAGATGATGAGCTGGTGCAAGACGATGGCAAGATGATGAGGATGGGGCTTGGAAGGCAACATATACGCACGATTAGATGTGCTCTCTGATACCTAGCTTCCATCCACTAGTTCTGGACTGGGCCTGGTTGACGATAACATTTCTCCCATCTAACTCTTTTTCATTCATTGCCTCGATGGCATCCATTATCGCTTGCTCATCGCTAAAGGTCACGAAGCCAAATCCACTGGACCTTCCAATTTCGCGCTTACTTACAATCTGTTAAAATAAGTTTTTCACGGTGGGTTTTTGGAGCTCAAATTTGATTGAAACTGGCATGGACTCAAGTGAAAATCATCACCTGGAAAAATCCTGAACCTAACCCAATTTTTAGGCAATTCCAATTGGTATCCGATCCGGATACATCCCGTACCCGGAATCGGCCTTATATTCTGACGTTTCGGTAACTTAGGAAAATATATATATGATTTGGTGAAGTTGATACCCTATCTAGTTGTTGTAGAACACGGATTTACTACTGAGAGGGCGGGTGAATCAGTAGTAAATAAATTTTTTGTCTTCTTTGTTTACCTTAGAATTTTGTAAAAACTTCAAACTCTTTTAAAACTGAAAGCAGAAAAGAAAGGTATCAAAGAGGATCATAGAACAATGTCACACAATGAACACGATGTACAGAGAAATACATGGAAACCCAAGATGGGAAAACCACGGTGAAAAACACTGCTACGATCTACTGTCCTAATCCAGCCTCACAGTTGAAATGTTTACAAAAGTTTTAGGGCACCAACTAAAGGTGTCACCCAACACCTTCTACTTCAGAAGCACCAACTTCTTACAATACAACATCACAGTGGCATCAACCACAATCATTACAAATATAAGTCTAACTCTTATTCAGATTTTATAATGAAGTTCAACTTTAAACATCTATAAACAAGTGGCTTTCCAACTTTCACCTTTAAACTTTAACAATAAAAAAGCCAACTTCACAATACTGTGAATCTGCAAGTATGCTGTTCAAAACTGAAAGTCAATGTCTTTAAAGTCAACTATTTGCCAACACTCTGATTCAATCCTTTGCTTGAACAGACTGAAATGAAATTGATTTCTGTTCTTATGTAAGAGGACAGACTTAAACCAAACTTGCTTGCAATTACCTTTAGTACGTTCAATGAACAATATTACCAGTTTAATACTGAAACAGCAGAATTAAATGTTCTTTACTCTGAGAATATAGAAATCAAATATCAGTTTCAAACACTTGATAAATCAAGGCAAGATATATACCTCTGTGTGTATCTTCAATGTTACTGAGTGGTCATTCTTAACTCTCTCTGTGCTGTGATCTTATATATTTCTCTTTCACAGCAGTGATCCTTCTTTTTTTTCTCCTTCACGGCATTCAGACAGGACCAGCAAGACTTTCCTCTTTAAAGTAATGAGCACTTCTTTTTATTATTTCTTTCTCACGAATCAAATATCACTGGTTTCTTTTTTTTTTAGAATGCTTCATTGATATCGATGAAATTTTTTATTACAAACTTTCGATTTTTATCTTGCCACCAGACTTCTCTCTCACAGAGTCTTTAAATAAACAATGTTACAGTTCTGAAAGAAGTTATCTTTTAGTTACATATGATATAACCAACCGATACTCTTAATTTCTTTTTAATAAACTTTCTCTTAACATATTGGTAGCTGGAAACAGTGTTGAATAAATTGACATTGATGTCAAAAGTTATTGTTCAGGCTCGTATCAATTTCAGAGGATCACTCAGTGTATTAAAATTTTTGGTTAAGCTGCTTGCTGGCTTGGTTGACGTGCTTGAGCTGCTTGACGAGCTTAACATGCTTGACCTGCTTGACCTGCTTCAGCTGCTTGATGAGCTTGACATGCTTGACCTGCTTGACCTGCTTCAGCTTCTTGCTTGTGCGCCATGTCAGATTTATTTGCCATGTCAGATTTTATGAATTTCTGGAATTAACTATTGTCATGTCAGCATTGGAATATTAAAAGAGTAGACCCTTATGTGAGTTCAGGCGGTTGTACAGATTTTTTTATTATTATCTGACTGGACAGATTTAATTGTTATTACCAGCTGTAGTTAAACATGGTTATATAAAATGTTTGTGCATGGCAGAAGAAAAGGAGTTGTGTCTCTCTAAACAGCTGGTAACGTCTTCATGTAAAGTTTGTGCATGGCCAATGAAACAAGGAAGTCATGTCCTTCCGGTTGGAGGTGCTGCGTATGTATGTGAAAGAGATTGAGGTCCGTTTTTTTTTAAGTGGTTGCATTTTCTTCTGAATGCATGAGTTACTCCTGCCGAAAAGGGAGAACAATGTGGGCATTCATTTAAAGAAATCATTTTATTTCTGTCAGAAATAAAGATGCCTTGGACGCACTTTATTTGTTTGGAGTCGAGTTTGATAATAATTAAAAACTGTCATTTTCTTTTTGGCCAGAAACGAATATTATTGAGGTGGCTGTTCGAACAGTGTTGTCACGAGCCATAATTGTTGATGTGTGTATGTAAATTGGATTGAATATTGCTAAGTCTTTACTTAAATAATCAACATTAATAATATTATTTATCAATTCATAACTAATAATATTAAATACAATTATCAATGGTCAATGGTCAATACAGAAGCAATAACAATTATCAATTGTAAATACAGATATATATATAACTTCGCAAATAATCTTGGTCATTAAATATTCATTGCATTATTCATTAGTCATTTAATATATATTAATATATTAACAAATATATTTCTATACAAATATAAATATTAATACAATTATATATATTAATATATTAATGATTAAATATATTGATACAGATATAAATATTAATATATTAACAAATTTTTAAATGATTAAATATATTAATACAAATACAAATATTAATATATATTAATAAATTACATATATTAATGCCAATCTAAATGGTAATGCATGAGTTAAATGCTGTTTAAAAACCATGTGACTAAAAGTCGCTTCCCCTCGGGGGTCTGCGACTCTAGTCGCAGCCTCTAAGCTGCGGCTAGAGTCGCAGCCCCTCGAGAGGGTGCGACCAGTCGCAGCCCGTGGGATGGGTGTGACTTCCCTCCCCGGGATATATATATATATATATACTGAATCGTGGCTAACCAAGGAGGACAAAAAGAGAAGGAAAGAAAGATTTCGCAGTCAGTTTCACAGTGATTCCGAACATTGTATGTATTAAAATATATACATATATATGTGTGTGTGGATATATAGATAGATATATAAATTTCAAGTTTATAAATATGAGGAAATTGAATATAAACATAGATGATCATTTCTGATATGCAGGAATAAATTATATAATTTGTACATATATATATATATATATCCGATTTACACTTATGAGTTAATTATAAAGAATTCTTCATTAGATTAGAGTAATATGACGTTAATATTTAAATTGAGATTATGAAATTCAAGTTATTAAAATATGTTTGAGGAATTGTGATTCCATTATTACAAGGAGATTTTAAAGGGGGATTAGGACCCCATTGAGCCAGTATATACTGATGACTGGCATATGCATATGCAATTAAGCCTTGGATATGTCCCTACCAAGAAGAGGAATGGACCTAATAATGGTCAGCCTACATGACCTAAGGGATGCGCTCCAGTGGACGACGGAAAGAATAACCAAAGGGTCGCTTTAGAATGAGATCATTGGAAGCCAGAGGGTTCTTACCAAAGGTTATGAGCCCGACCTGGCAGACTTCACTTGGGAGTCCTAAGGGATGCACTTCAGAGGATGACGACAAGAATGACCTAAGGGCCGCTTTGGGATAAGGTCCCTTAAAGAAAAGAGGGTCCTTATTAAAGGTTATGAGCCCGACCTGGTAGACTTTCCTTAGGAGGGGTTGATAAGGGGTAAATAGCTAGATAGATTTCTTATATGATGTTTATATGTTGATGGTTTTTATTATTTTCTAACAGCTCTTTTGCAGGTTCACACAATAAAGAATTAACCGGGAAGCAAGGGACATTACAGGTGTATAGTTAAGCCAGTGTCTATGCAGCCATCAGAAACTTAACTTTTAGTAAGGAGAGTTTAAAAAAAAAACTAAGTCCCTCCTTGGTAACATTAGACAATCTGATGGCTGCATAGACGTCTCCAATAGTTATTGAGCTGGGAATGTATTCAGTCAATTTAGTGACAGTGCGTTGTTCTATTTGCTAGGAATGAGTGAATACCAGGGGTACGTTTTAAGGAAATAAATAAACGGTTTTGTGTTGAGTGTTAAAACTAAAGGCAACTGAATCAACAATTAGTGATCTGCTGATCACAAAACAAAGAAATATGCAAAAGCCCCAAATTGCCTTGAA
Organism: Thuja plicata; assembly: GCA_018584345.1. Lineage (NCBI taxonomy): Eukaryota > Viridiplantae > Streptophyta > Pinopsida > Cupressales > Cupressaceae > Thuja > Thuja plicata. The sequence continues at coordinate 1,264,728 of MU223476.1, forward strand.
GAAATGACAAGCAGGGCATCCATTATATAGAAAATCAAAAGGGAGGTGTCATTATGGTATTCAACCATATTCACCAAAATTAAAACAACAATAATAAAGAGCTACAACTATCAACAATAAAATTAATTATATACAACCATATATTTAATATGTGACAACAAAGTCAAAAAAGTCAGCCCCAGGGACAGCAAAGTCAAGAATGACAGCCCCAATGGGCATTAATGTTGTCATTCTCCCCCATAATGATCATTGGGAAGAACATGAAGGAGATCTTTGAGCTTCTAGAACCTTTCACGAGCTAGAGCCATGGTGAAGATATCTGCAATCTGATCTTCTGTACTGCAATATACTGCTTCAATCAAACCTAGTTGAACCAGTTCCCTTATATAGTGATGTTGTTGTTAACTCCAAAATTTGCACCCTAAAACTAAGCACCTAAATACTTAGAAATTCTGGAGAACATGGGAGCAATCACAAGTTTGTGGGCAAACTATGCATGTGACTGGACCTCTGGATTCTAGGCCGGTTCCTATTTGATGTTTATATGATGCTCCACCTGAACTACTGAAAGCTATAAACTTGTGAGGAAAAAGGGGAGAAAGTACTAAAAATGAAGATTACTTGAACCTAGAAGGTGATGCACCAAAATAAGATGAAGGATTTGATATTTTCCTAACACAGTGATGGAAAAAATAATCAACTATAAGATACAAATTTGATGAAAATCTCTGCATAAAAATGCTTCAGAAGAAGGCTTTAATGAATAATATCAAAGAAATATAGATCACAATCAATATTATTCCATTAAGTTGCACAACTTATGACCTATGCATAACGATTTTACTAACTCAAGTAGGTGCAGAAATGAGACATAAATTTAAAGGTTTTTAGAAAAACACAGGAAATAAACATCAATCACCAGCCTTGCACACTGAAAATGAGTCCCAAAGTAGATCAAGCTAGCTGTATTATGCCTTCAAAGGCCAAAAAACATCAACTCCAAAGATACAATCCAGAATATGAGCATGCAAAGGACAATGAACTGTCACAATAGCCTTCTCTCCCTCCCGAACTGATGATTACAATGACAAAGGAGATCCCATATATAGGAAAAAACTCACCTAAAACCCCTAAAAAGCAGGGGTCAGATGTGAGAAAAATCCCTCCAAAAAAGGACTCAAAACTGCCACCTAAGAAGTTCAGATGGTCTAAAAGACCTATCTGCCCATGCATCATGAGTGACCACTTCAGTTTGGCCATAACAGCTCCTCAAATGACTCAAATGACTCATAAAAGAGTCCAGATCAATAACCAACACTAACAGCAAGTCAACAGGACACCTCTCCCTTATTTCATGCTTTACCACTTGACTTTTCAACCCCTTATCTCTCCAAATCCGAAAATGGGCCTTAAGTGTTGTTTTTCCTTTTAGATTTGCATATTTTAAATAACAATTAATTCATTTATAGAACATCAATTAATTATTATTTAATTACAATATTTGCAAATATTACATCAAGATAAAATAAAAATAACTCCTTAGAAAAAATATTCTAAGCAATATAATAATATATTACTTGATGTAAGTAATGTATTACTATGTTACTTAGAATAAAAATATAATGAATTGAGTTATTTAGCTTCAAAATAACAAACCGATGCAAAAAAAACCCAAAGGCCACGGATTTCAAAATATAATGTAAAGTCTTGGATTTTCGAAAACCTAAAAGAAAGACAAAGCATCTTTTCCTTTCATTCTTCTTTTCGCTACTCGGGAGAAAACGACAGCCGCTGTTAGGAAGGGTTCTGAAAACCCTAGATCACCACCATGGAAGAAGAAAACGCTGCTATTAGCCGCCATAGGACTTAACAGAGAGTTTTCATGATGATTTTAACATCAAACGGCATCTTTTGTTCATTCGTGGCTGCCATGGAGAGAATTTCTGGTCTAAACTGCAAGAGAAGACCCTAAAAAATGGCGGGTCTGAGGTATTTCCATCTCTCATGCTTTATACTGAAACCACATCTTGTTATTTACTTGCTTTGAAAGCCTGGCCGCTGTTGCTATGTACATGTCTGTGGTTTTAAGTTGCCATGTTCTTCACAGAAAAGTCTGTTGTTCCCCATGTCAAATTTTTCTGAAGAAGATACTTGCTTATGTCTTCTATTCTTTGAAAATCTGTATCTTTTGTCTTTTCTCTTTGGAAACGTGGCTTTTGCAAGAAATTTCTGGAACCTGCATATTTTCTCTGAAGCTACGGCTGTATCATGATATACTGAATTTTCTGGAAGTAGACACGTTTTTATTTTCTGAAAATCTACACTCTTTGGCTGAAAGCATAGCTGTTTTGTATCTTTAACTTTCACTTGCTGGTTTTCACTGTTGTTCTGGGTCGCTATGAAACATGACATAATCTTGCATCTGGGTATAATTGAAAACCCTCCATTGCTGTTATGTTGCAACCACAATGCTGTTGTTACCTTTCTTGCTGTTATATTGCATCTTTTGGCTGAAAATGTGGCTTATACTTGGAAAGAAAATCCCAACAGTTGAGAATACCATCCGAAATGCTTATATCAAAATATGAATATGGGTATGAAAGAAGACATGACTTTGAAAGAAAACATTGTTTTAACCACCCAGAACCTGAAATTCTGAAACTAAAGGAAGTCTCAACCATGTATTATGAGCAATTCTGGAAAATGTATTATAACATTTCTGTTGCACACACAGCATTTTGGAAAATTCAATTTATGACTGTATTCTTCTGTATTTGGCTCGTTTCTTGAATGTGTTACTTTTAATGCTGCAACCCTTACGCACACCTTTGAATCCGACCTAATATGTGAATTCTTCAGATAGTAATGATATTAAAACCATGCTGGAAGGTTGCTTTCTTTGCTATAATGAAATATGGCTCTTTATGCAAAACAATTTTAGCACAAATCTGAGAATATTTTGTAAAATGAGCACAGTTTTGAGACTTGTTCAAACATGAATTCTGCAATTTAAAACAAAAGGTTTCGAATCAGGTGAATGTCCCTTTAATGCTTCTATTTGTTTTACTACAGTGGCACATTGCATTTCTTTTTGCAGCATCTTTCCTCCTTCCTCTTTTGCTGGTAATGTCCTGTGCTTGCATATTTAGATATTGAAACAAAAGGTTTCAGAAATTTTAAATTCCAGTCCCTTTAATGCTTCTTTTATTCTAATATGCATTTACAGTGGCACTTTACATCTTGAATCCTGTAGCATTTTTTTTTTTAATTCTTCTTTATCCTATCAATGAAATTTGTTTATGAGGTTCGAGCACGGGCTCGTGACACCCATAAACAAATTTCTATGCTCTTGAAACATATCAACACCTTGAACAGCTACTGCATCTTTAATAATATCCTAACTGTGATAAATACCAGTCTGTTTTGAACAATGCACCACTGTGATTAGCTTAAAAAAAAATATATCAAAACAACGCATTATGTTGGTGAACATGGCCCAGTGGTCAACTTTTGTGTCCCTTTAGTCTTCAATCTGCACATGAAGCAAACAGTATTAGCAATAAAAATCCTTTCACCCAGGCATTGAGTGCAGCTTGTTCTCTTAAGCACTTTTAGCATTCTGATGCTTTCTTTTTCTGACTTAGGACAGCATTAAAGACTACAGCATAGGCATAGAATGATTAAGTTTAACTAGCCATTGCTTAGATCCATATGGTATCTAACATTATTGCTTTCTTCAATTTTTTATAGGATTCAGGAGCTTCGTGGGAGATTCACAAAGACGGAAAAGACTCGGGACCAGCCAACCTTTCCAGCTATAACCAATCAAAGCAACAGGCAATGACTGGTTAACCTTAACCTATTTCTTCCTATTTTGTATTTTTTAATTCTATTTTAAAACTGTAGGAGAATTGATAGGCTATACTCACGGCTTGTGTGAGGTTTTCAATTTGAACTGGTTTGAAATCATGCATTTATGTCTTCAAATGAGTGAACTCAAAAAATGTAACTTTAATCATTGTTCAATGCAAATTAAATGCTTTTCCTTTTCCTGAAACCATAATGTCTTCTATCTTGCTGTTTGCAAATCGATAATGAATTCAATTGATTGGAAATGTACCTTTTGTAGCAAAATTGCTAGGGTAGTGAAATTTTTGATAACAGTTGTATCTCAATATGTTTGGTTCTACTATGAAATACTAGATTCTTTGTCATTTGTATAGCACTCTTATTGTCACAATACAACAAGGTAGGTTCATTGTAAATTTGTTGTACGTCTTCTAGTATTCTTCTCAACCACACAATTTGAAAAGTTGATGTTGCAGCTTTGTATTCTGTCTCTGCTGTAGAAAGGGATATTGTTGGTTGTTTCTTGGACTTCCAAGAGAATACTGCAGAACCAAGGCTAATAGTGTAACCAGAACTAGACTTCCTATCATCTACACGGAGGGGGAAACCCTAAAACACTCAAAATGGAACAAGCAAGCTATGACAACTGCAGACATCTTCCAACAGGATGTGAGATTGATTTCAATGGCCCATGCCTAATCTAAATCTGTATAGCCAACCAATTTGCTACTTTCTGAAAGCTTAAATTTGAGATCATTGCTCAATATCCCTTTAATATATCTGAGAACCCTTTTAGCTGCATTCCAATGTGTTTCCTTAGGCTCTGACATGAACCTAGAGACCAAAATCACTACATATGTGATATTTGGACGAGTAGTAGTTAAGTAGATCAAACTTCCAATCAGTTGTCTATATAGAGTGGGGTTCATTGGATCTGACACATCTAAAGTAGACAACTTAAGTCCAACTTCAATAGTTGTTGCAACTGGTTTGCAACTCTTCATCTGAAATTTTTGTAGGATATCTGTCCCAAATCTGTCATTTCAAACTCAGTAATCATGGCTGTTCTAAACTCTGCAAATAAAGTTAAATTATTCCCTGTGTAGATAAGATTGTCGACATAGAGAACTAAGATAAAAAAAAATATCTTTGGTTGAGCTTCTGATATAGAGATTTGGATCTGACAGACTTCGTGAAAAACCTTTCTGTTGTAGGTATGAGTCTATTCTTGAATACCATGCTCTTGGTGCCTGCTTGAGACCATACAAGGCCTTCTTTAATTTGCAAACATAATGTTCTTTAGAGGGTATTTCAAAACCTCTAGGTTGTGAAACATACACTTCCTCATCAATATATCCATTCAAGAAAGCACTCTTCACATCCATTTGATAAATTGTCCAACACTGCTAAGCTGCTAATGCCAAAACAAATTTGATAGTATCCATTCAAGCTACAGGTGCAAATGTTTCAATGTAATCGATACCTTCTTGTTGAGTGTACCCTTTGGCTACCAATCTAGCCTTATGCTTATCAATGCTTCCATCAAATTTATAATTCGTTTTGCACACCCATCTTGTACCAATAATTTCTTTACCAGAGGGTAATTGAACCAAATCCCATGTATCATTCTTTTCAATTGTTTCTATTTCACTGTTCATTGCTTCAATCCACTCATCTTTTTCTTGAGCTTGTTCAAATGTTTGCGGCTCATTATTTTCCATGATTTGAGTCATCAATGCAAAATTCACTTTTGCTTGTGACCTTGTCATTTTTTCAAAATTTGAATCCAACATAAGAGTGGATGTGTTGGTTGTATTTCCAGTTTTGAAGCTTGCCAGTAAAATTGAGTTCTCAGTCAAATTCCTGCTTTAGATGTTGAAATTTTGTCCAATGCTATCAAAATCCTTCTGCAAACAATGGTCTCCAAGCCTAAAAATCAGAGACATGTGTAAAACCCTAAGTCCTAGGTCAAATTTTCATGCATATTCAAGAGAAAACCCTAGTTCTTCAAAATTGCTTCTATTTCGCAGTTACTTTTTCAGAAAAGACCAAATCACTTAAGTCATGTGCCTATTTTCATGTTTACATGTTGGTCACAGTGTCTCTTTAAGCCTTGAGAATATTCCATTTCTCTTCGAGACTTAGCGAAATACTTTAGTCGTGTTATCTCAATAAGAAAAGAATATGCTTCCAGTGCTAATGAGATTTCACGTGAATCGTTGATGAAGACCATGATCTAGTGGTGGGCGGAAAGTCTCTTTCAAAACCCCAGAGTTAGAAAATCCCTTGGCGACTAAGAGATCATTCAGTCGCGCAGTCTCGAAAGCAAATCAGAGTTTAAAGAAGGGTTGAGGTTCTCATGCAGTCGCGTGATCGCAAAGAAAAATAAGAGTTAAGTCAAAAATCTGAGATTAAGCGACAACCGTCGATTGAGAGATAATCTTGCAGTGGTCGTGAAGTCTCGAAGTAAACTCTTCAGTTAAGGAATCTTAAAGCGACTTCAAATTCATTCAGTCGCGGTGTCTCACAAATAAACCAAGGTTAAGAAATGAGTAAAAAGCCTTCAGTCGCGTAATCTCTTTTGAAAGCAAGGGTTAAGTTAAAAGCTGGGAGATAAAGTGACTACCGTTAGATTAAATCAAGATCTAATGGTTGGCGTTCAATCTCGAAAGAAACCCTAAGTCAGGTAATTCTTAAAGCGACAACGAGATTCAGTGATTCGTGAAGTCTCGATAAGAACTATGGTTGAATAAGAGTTGAGTAAAGCTTAAGTGAAGTTTGAAGCGAGGAGATCAGAGCCATGAAAAGGAAAAGATCTAATGGATAGCGTGAAGTCGCTGATAAAAGTCAAATAGTCAAAGCCAGCTCAACGATTCAGCGATGTTGATTCAGATATGGACACGTGTCCAATTCATTCAAAGATCTGAGTTAGTCGTGAAGTCTCAATGCAAACCAGAGGTTAAGAAAATCTTTCTGCGACTTGGAGATAGCTTAAGTCGCGAAGTCTCAGAGTAAACTGCAATTAAGAGAAAAGCTAATGAGATTACATGCAAACCGTTAGATTAAAAGATGATCAAAAGGCAGTCGCGAAGTCTCAGATAAAAAGGAGAAAGTACAAAATGAATATGAGATTACGCGCAGACCGTCCGATTAAAAGGAGATCTAGCGATGGTCGCGTAATCTCGAAAGAAACTCAGAGTTAATAAAATCTTATAGCGACTTTGGATTCACACAGTCGCGAAGTCTCTAAAAAGAACTAAAGGTTTAAGCCAGAGTTATTCAATAGCCTCAATCGCGGAGTCTCAAAAGGAATGTGAGTTAAGAGATTTCTTTTAGCGATTAAGAGATGAACGTTGATCAAGATGAAGATCGTGTGGTGGTCGTTAAGTCTCAGAAAATAACCAGAATTAAAGATAACTCTCAGCGACAAAGAGATCATACAGTCGCGCAGTCGCTGAAGGAAACCAGAGTAAGAGTAAGGTAAAATATAAGGTTTTCTTCCGCGCCATGTTGTACAGTTGTCAGCCAATCAGAATGCAGAGATTATGATAGCATGTATAAAGAGTTGTTGAGTTGTTATAAATAAGCCAATCGTATCAGATCTTGATCTAATTTCGAATATAATAAGGTTTTAATTGAAAAGCAATCATTCAAAATTAGTCACCTGTTAGTTTCGAATCATTCAAAATTAGTCACCTGTCAGTTTTGAATGCCACGGCTAGAATGGAAAATTGATATCACAGCATGTAGAAGTAATGACAGAAGTGACTGAATTGCAAATCCATGATTTCGAAGCAAGGTTTGTGCATTGATTTCTCTGAATAAGTAGGCGTTACCATTGATCATTTTATTTTACCAAGAGCTTCAGTTTTCAGAGGGAAATTTGCATAAGTGATAAGAGTTTTCAAGAGAACAGAGCTATCCAGAGTTGCAAAGTAAAGAAAGAAGATTTGATCAGTTACAATTCAAACCAGACAACATGAGCAGAGCGATGAACGTTGCCTCTACTGGCGGGAAAAGTGGAGATGATGATTTGAAAGGAAAAAGGAATTACTCAGAGGAGTTCATACAACTGCTTCCAGGCTCCAACCAGGGAAAAAGGGTAAACAACGAGTATCTTGGTGACAACTTTGCTTTCATTAGAGATGCCAAAACACCTGCATGTTCAGGTTATCACTTGTTTAACTACTTCCACAAGAAAAGTGATGGTCCTGTGCTCGTGTCAAACCCTTGGACGTGTGGATTAGCAAAATTAGTAGTTCCTGATGTGTTTGTGGATGTTGATTTGATATTGGAACTAGCCAGTAGGTATGACACCATTTCAAAGACCATTAAGAAAGATGATAGCACAATTCTAGTAACCCTTGATAGGGCGTCATTCATGAAAGCATTTAATATATACAACCCCTGCGCAACAGAAATCAATTTGAAAGCCCTAGCTACTCGATATACTAAGGAGTCTGGCATTGTGTCCAAATTGATTCAACCCCATGTGCCAAAAGGAACCAGGAATTATATTGCCCTATCCCTAGTGATAATGCACCATATTTTTACAAAGACCTAGCATTCTACATGAAATACATTTCATATGCTCTATGCCGAGTTTTAGGGGTGGATAGTGGAAGAGAGAGAGTATCATCAGACATGTTAATGATAGTCCTGGACTTGCAAAGTCCTTATGTTGGTACTGATTATGATTACATTTAATATGTAATTGATAAAATGCACCAGGGATTTGTGGATATCCAGAGCAAAGTAGGAAGCCCTAAATTCCTGCAATATTCATTGCTCATGCATTTGATTATGTTCTACAATTTTAATATCATGGACCAACCCAATCTGCAGCTCAAAAGATTTTATCATGGTCAATCCAACCTTGTGCAACTTTGGTTGAGGGTTTGGAATTACCCCTTATTGAGCAGCTTAGGTGTCAACATGACTAGGCTTCCAGTTAAAGTGTTACAACTCCTAAGACCCTGCAAGTTTGTGGATAAATGGAATGGTGACCACAACTGGGGTGATTTCTATTATCACCAAAATTTCACTTTGATCAGAGTGTATGGTTGCTCTCAACCACCACACATTTTGCCATACAGAGTACCACCTAGAATTGCTATCATGGAGTTCCTATGGCAACTCATGCTGACAGATAGGGAGCATTTGGCCCCACATAGGAAAGGGACATTCACACCAAGGCAGTTTATTGCCTCTGATTTTACAATAGAAAAGAGGGCTTATGATGCTGTGAATGGATGGTTGAGACATTACAGGATGAATGTTGCCCTGTATAGATACATTGATACAGAGGGCTTCATAAAAAGTGCTAAGAAACTTTTGACATCCACCATTCCAATAACTAAAGAACATCAGCCATGTGAGGAAGAGGACCTGATCAGGAACATCCTTGAAGCGGATGAAATTTCAGCTAGGTCAACAAAGTATCAAGACTTGATGGATCTAGAGCAATAGCTCAAAAAGAAAGGGATCTCATTTGGAGGATATTTCCCAGGTTTGCCTTATCTACAGAGATTAGATAAGATGATTGAATCATATGGTACACTTTGCAATCAATTGGTGGAGCAAATTGAAGATAAGGACAGCGGTCCAAATAAGCAATCATCATCAAAGTACAGTGATAGTAGTTACTCTGTGCATAGCCCACCACCAATGGATCAGCCACCTCACATTTAGGAAAACATAATTGACCTGACACAGGGATATGAGGCTGAGGTAAATGTTGAACCTCCACATAAAAAACAAAGGGTGGAAGCAGGTGAGCCTTCTGTTGTCAAGACACAGAAGAGGAAAAAGGACAAGGTGAGTGCTCTATTTATTGGCACTAGAGCATATGATCATCAGTTGAGAAAGGCAATAAGAGAAGGCAAGAAGAAAAGAGAAGACACAGATGATAATGTGGAAATGCCTCTCTTATTGTGTCAAGATGAAAGGGAGTTGCAGCAAGATGAATTTCTAAAAAATGATGAGTTCATCAAGACCAAGGAATTCAAGGACTTCCTTATCTGGGCCAAACAACAGCAAGTAGGTCAACAACTGCAACTGTAAGGAAAAGAAACAGTCACAAGTGAGGCCTTGCAGGCTCTCCAAGAGTATGATCCAGAGTCTAAAAATATGACCCCTGATGAGGCCAGACAGTTAGTGAAATCAAGTGGTATGTTATCGGTAGAAGGATGGGACCTGGCTTCAACCTTCATTATAGACCAAATTAGAAGGCAGCCAGACATAAAATTCTCAACAGAGACACAAGTAGGGGAAATGATAAAAGGATGTGGCTATAATGCCCAATCTCAAACCCTAGCAATGTGGGCTCTAGCTCCAAAAAATCAAAAGCCATCACTGATCAATGTGCAAGAGAAGATGGAAGGTGATAAAATAATCTGGTCTGTGCACAATACAGGGGATCTAGAGATTTCGCAGGCCCTAACCCACTTTGCTCATTTGAATGAAGCAAAGGTTGTTCAAATGTCTAACAGGTATCAGAAATTGTTTGATGAAACAAGCCTCATTGCAAAGGATAGAGAGCTGGGTCTAATAAAGATCAGTGCTATGGAGAAGATAATTGCAGATTTAACTAAGAAGATGCAAGAGGTCCCAGAGGTTGTTCATGTTGAATCAAAACAGGCTGAAGTTGCACTTGTGCAGACAGAGGATACAGGGGATGCACAGAAGGAAAAAGAGCAGAAAGATGCAGAGAAGAACAGTGTGGCTTTAGAAGCCTTTCTAAATATTTTGCAGCATAGGATTAACATCCTAAAAGATAAAGTTGATTTAGTACATGGAGCATATAACAAGTTGCCAGACCTACAAGTTGAGGTAACAAGTTTTGTGTCTACTTTAAACCCCTACTTTAGGACATGGTCAATTAGGACTGGTTTATTTGAAAGGTTAGCATCCTTGCAACCACTAAGGGCAGATTTACCAGAGATTGTCACACAAGTAGGAGATGAAATAGATCAAATTGGGGTGACCTTGTCCTTTTTCAAGGGCAAGGCAAATCAAATAGAGACCAGATTGAATATGTTTGGGTCTGATTATAATAAGTTTGTTCCTTCAATCAGGCCAGAGGACAATCAAATAAAAGCAATGGAGATTTTGAGGAATGAATTTGATTCATTATTGCCTAGTAAAGAAGCATTTATGTCTGACACAAATGAATTAGATATGGAAAGGTTTAATAAAACCTTGGATGAGGCATTTAAGGCGGAGACAGATTTTAATAAATTTGTAACAGATGTCAAAAGCATAACAAATGCTAGATGGGAGAGGCAAAAGGCACAACTTGAAAGCATTCAAAGCTTTAATTGGCCTGCAAAGGAGGATGTCACAGCATGGGATGTTCTTACAAAGCCCAAGAAAAAGAAGCCTACCACAGCTGACCTTGACATCATAGATGAAGAATAGGACACCTGGCACCTGATCTTTGAGCACATGGAGGTTAGTCATCTGAAGGATTAGTGTATGTTAGCCTGTAATGGCGGTCACTAACTCTCGCAACAACTATTGGAGGCTATCCAGAACATAGTCAGACAAAGGTGCCAGCTAGCAGAAGATTTCAAAGATCTAATATTTGATTGTATTCCTATTTTGTCCTTCCACCGCTTGGAGTCTTCTAGTCTTTTGTCTTCTTCTAAGTTTTTAGGGTTAGGTCTTAAACCATCCAAAGCTTGTTGCATCCTTAATTTTGAAGGATTCCAAGATGGTTTAGACTATATATAGAGCATTTGTATCATTTTGTAAAGGGCGTGAAAAGTGAAAATATAATTGCAAGCCAGACTACTTAATTTTGTCTCAGTTTTGTGCATATTGTCTTTTGAATGTATTTGAAGCAGTAACCATATTAATAAAATACATTGCAGTTTTTGTTCTATATCTTGTGTTGTCTCTTTATATTTATGTTCTAGCTCTTGTATGTTTAATTTACAAGGCAGTTTAGATATACCAATTACAAGGTAATTGTGCAGTTGCTTGTGAGTTCTTTCAAGGAAGGAATAATTCTTACAGGTGATCCGAGAGAGCTAAGCATTAGTATTAGGATCTGATAACAGGGGTATTGGAGTGAAAGGTAGTATGTAAGGCATTCTACTCAAATTTCATGTATTTACATTAATCAATTGTTGTGGATTTACATTTGATATTGACTCTTTGCCCAAGGATTAGGCACTGGTTATGGTTTGCCAAAACAGTTAATCATCATCCAATATTAAAAAAGCAATCAATCATTTACATTTCAGTCATAAATACATATAAGTTTAAGTAATTGTATCAGAGAATACAATTCAGTTTGCTGATTCCTTCAAGAGAGAATCACTAGGTTAACCCTCCTAAGTTCAAAGAACTACAAAAGGAAGAAGGATGATAATCCTTATCACATTACTGTTTGCTATTGTAAAATTAATTGTTTGGCTTACTAAGCTCTGTATCAGATTAATTATAGTCATTGGCATAGTTTTCTATCAGTTGATACAGTAAAAGGCAATTAGCAATCTAGTAAGAGACCTAATCCATTATAATAAATACTGAAAGTCAGTAATCATTTGAAGGTACACCCGCCTGAGCCTGTGGATCTCAAAATCGAAGGAGGAATTAGTCCTCAACAATTAGGCTTTCTCTTGCATAGAGTTAAATTGGAAATATAAAGAGCAAGCATTCACACTGTTTCAAGAACTTGCAAGAAAAATCCCTAACAGGATGGATGATTTTTTTCTATCCTTAGATATTTTTGATATTTTCTTTCTCCTAAACTAGATGATTCAGGTACATCTTCTTCCTCCTCTTCAACCTCATCAATTACTCTCTTTTCCTTTTGTTTCCTTTTCTTTGGTATATTATGTTATTTCATTAAATACCACATCTCTGCTTATCACAAGCTTCTTCCCTACTGGATCATACAACCTGTATACTCTATAAAAATGCATTTAAGGCCTTTATTTTCAGTTCCATAACCAATAAAAATGCATTTAAGGCCTTTATCATCTAATTTAGACCTTTTTTTATTTTGGTATGTGTGCATAAGCAACACACCCAAATACTCTGAAGTGATCAACACTTGGCTTTACCCCAGACCATGCTTGTTCAGGAGTCATTCCTTTAACCGCTTTTGTACAACTTATGTTTAAAAGATAAATTGTTGTGTATACTGCTTTTGCCCATAAAAAATTATCCAATCTTTTCTCTTTCCATGTTTTTTGCAAAAATCAATAAACTGATTTGACTTGTACTCACCTCCATTGTCTGACCTTATCACTTTGATATACTTACCACTTTGTTTTTCAACCAAACTCTTGAACTCTGCAAATTTTTCAAATACTTTTGACTTTGAAACCAAACAATACACCCAAGTTTTTCTTTAGTAATCATCAATGAAGGTTAGAAAATACTTGGATTTGTTCAAAGAAGGTGTTTCCATAGGACCACACAAATCTGTATGGATTATCTCAAGATGTTGTTTAGCTCTGCTAGATTTTCCAACAGGAAATTGTATCCTATGTTGTTTGCCAACAATACACTTTTCACACACTTCTTTTGTGTCTTCAATTAATGGTAGACCTTCAACCATTTTTAATCTCGAGTAAAATCAATCCATTGAAACTGAGGTGACCATATCTTTTGTGCCAAATTTTACTTTCATTCATTTCACTAGTCCTTAGTGCTTGGTTCCCATGAGTGAAATGAATAGGAAACATCCTATCACCTATCGTTTTTGCTCTTGCAACAATTGCATTCCTTTTTTATTTCTCTTATTGTGCACTCATCCTTATCAAAAGTTACTTGATAATTTTGCTCTAACATTTGTCCAACAGACGACAAATTCTTTTTGAGTGCTAGAACCTGCAGTGTTTCATTGATATGCTTCATTTTACCATATTCTGTTGTAACTACAATAGTGCCCTTACCTTTGCTTCCATGAGAATAATTATCTCCTAGTACTACAGTACTTTGATGCTTTTGATCCAAATTGACAAATAGATGCTCATTAGATGTCATATGTGAAGAACTTCCAGAGTTTATATAGCACACATTATTTTCACTTACAATTGTATTGAAGCAAGAAATAAACAAATTTTGTTTATCTTCAATAATGCTATGAGCACTTCCCTTTTTTGTTTCACCTTGTTTATTCCAACATTCTGAACCATAATGTCCAAATTTATTGCAATGAAAACATTGGGCATTCCTTTTACTATTGTCTCCCCCATTACTTCTACCTCTTCCTCTTCCTGCTCCTCTGAAGTTGCTACTTCTTCCTCTGGTATAATTTACTCTTCCTCTAGATTGCTAGATTCACCTTTGTATTCATTCTTATTGTTATCATCACTTTTACTATGATTTTTAAAGAATGTGTTTCTTTTTCCTTTTATATTTGCTTTAGAGGAAAATTTTTGCTCTAAGCTTTCTTCATTACTTTTCATTCTTTCTTCAACAGTTAACAAAATTCCATTTAATTCATCAATTTTCCTACTTGAGAGATCCTTAGATATCTCGATTGTAGAGACCACACCTTCAAACTTTGGAATCAAACTTTTCAAAATCTTTTCAATGACATGCTTGTCATCTACATCTTCCACTAGTACTTTCATCTGGCTCACTAGACCTTCTACCTTTGTCCGAAATTCATTGACAGGTTCACTAGTTGTCATCTTTACATTTTCAAAGTTCTTTCTCATTGTTTGTAATTTAGCAGTTTGTGCACCTTGATATGCATTACTTAATATTTGTCATGCTTGCTTGGAATGAATAGCACCACTTATCCTAGCAAAAATAGCTTGAGTGTTGCACCCTAAATCAAGAATAAAGTTTCATTATCTTTCTTTATATTTGCTTTGCATTCCTTTTTTGGTTGGTCAGTTAATGCATTTACATCTGCTATCTCAACATATCCGTGTTGAACAATATCCCACAAATCCTTAGATTTGAGTAGGGTTTGCATTCTAGTACACCAATATGTAAAATTGTCTCCTTCAAAGACGGGAATTAACACATTAGACATTACATTGCCTACCATATTTGTCATACAGTGACTCGTAATCAACACAAGATTCAAGAGAGATCTTTGCAAATGACTACTCTCCTTGTCCCTTCAATTGGGACCCAAACACAAAAAGTTCCTTGTTTTAATATTTTATTTGAGAAATAAGTGTCGGTTACAACCGAGAATGCACATAATTACAAAACATTTATTTCTCAGTTTACAATAGAACACTTTGTAACTCCTATAAAAGAAGTTCCAAATTAATTATGATTCGCAAAAAGAAAAAAAAAATAGAGAACCTCCTTTTTTTTTCTTTACATTCTCATAAGACATTCACCTAGTCTTTAAAAAACTCACACTAGAAAAAAAATTTCTAGACTTTTTTGCGTAAAAATAAAAAAGAATGAACACAACCTACTAACCTGCTAGCCAAAATTTACAGTGTTTTTTTAATATGTTGCAATCATTTCAAACTTTTAGATGCCACCTGTTTCAAACACCTATCTCCTTTAAGAAGAAACTACAGCTCAATACTTCTTCATGCCAATCTTCTCTTCACCTATAGGCAATAGAAAACAAATACAAATAGTTGTAACAAAATAGTTTTGCTACTTTAATAGCTGCAAACAAATACTTTAGCTTCAGCACTTAAACAGCCTAAGATCTTTTTCACGATCTCTTTTAGATCTCCTTTTTCAGCACCAGCTCTCTCTTGGTCAAGCTTTTCAGACTCTTCTCCAACTTGCTCTTTGATCTCTTATGGATCTCCGGCAATAACTAGCAAATTTTTCAAACTAGCTCTGATACCAAATGAAGGCAACTGAATCAACAATTAGTGATCTGCTGATCACAAAACAATAAAATATGCAAAAGCCCCAAATTGCCTTGAAGAAATGAGAGGCGGGGCATCCATTATATAGAAAACCAAAAGGAGGTGTCATTATGGTATTCAACCATATTCACCAATATTACAACAACAATAATAAAGAGCTACAACTATCAACAATAAAATTAAATATATGCAACCATGTATTTAATATGTGACAACAAAGTCAAGAAAGGCAGCCCCAGGGACAGCAAAGTCAAGAATGACAGCCCCAATGGGCATTAATGTTGTCAAAAACGGCTGTGTTGGATATGCTGCATGACATTATGTGGAGCTGTTCTTCTGAAAAATGTGACTTTCTTCAGTTGTGAGTTAATTAATTTCTGAGGTCTCTGAGCCGTGAGAATAAGGATGAAAAACGTGGGTTTCAGATATTCATGGGAATGCTGAAAAATAAAAGGAATGAATTTGTGATTAAAAAAATTGATGTAGAAATGTATGTTGAATATTTTTATGGAGAGGCACGATATTGCTAGTTAGATTCTTTTATTCGGGTGATGCTTCGATTGCATAGGGAATTCATGAAGTTATTTCTGGAAGAGGAAGTGTGATTTTTAAAAGAGCAGAGATCATTTTGAAATTGTTCAGACATTCTGAGGAGCTGCATTAATGATATTCTGATCTGGAGCTTCACATTTTACAATCGGCTGAGTATGTGTGTTAAGTGGGGATACAGTTTGGAGTTGTGAGTAGAGAAAGAGCAGAGTGCTGAAATTGTTAGAGCTGTGATTTTCAAAACTAGGATTTGTTTCAGAATACTGTTTGTTTGTTGAATTGGTGCTTCAGTTGCTCAAAGTTGGTGCTTTGAGGAGGGTTGGTGCCCTCATTTGTAATCTGGGTTGGTGCCCATTCTTTGATAATAGAAATTTTGTCTGCCGTGGTTTTTTACCCAAAAAGGTTTATAAGTCATTTGATAAGTTTTTAAAGTTGAAATACTGATTCACACCACCTCGCCTCCCCAACCCTCTCAGTATTTCCTGTGTGCTCTTCAAACAGTTGACAGTATTTCTCTACTTTTTTAAAACCACAACGTATTATTGAAAGCTCAAAATTTCTCTTCTTTTACGGAATTTCTTTTCTATTCATGAACCCGTCAAAACACTTATAAAATTCAACTGAATCAGGAGAATGATGTTCTTTGAACTGACAAAATATTGCCAACCGGTGGACGAGAGGATAAAATTTTGCTTGTGTCAAAGACATTAATGACTGCCTTGTACTCGTTTATAAATTGTTGAATGCCTTGAACTTTAATGTTTGAATCTTCATTTTGTCTATTACTATTCGTTACAATGATAAATATGTGAATCTGATCGTATATCATTAGAGTGCACGCTTATAAACACCAGTGAATTCTGAATCTAATTACAAGGAGTACTACTGCCATGGACAATACGATGTATTGTATATACATTCGAATGATGAATATTGACATCAATGACAATCAATAACAAACGGAGACTAACAGTTGTTGGGCAATAATATTAATTTATCGGGGTGGTTGCCCACATCCAAACACAAATATGAAATATCGAAATATTTAAATAAATGAAATTCATGAATAAATATAATCTGGATGTGATAAATCAATTTGTTTTGCAAATGGTTGGAAAAAGACAGAATTTCAATTTAATATAAGAAAATCTCAAACATCAATTAATTAAGAAAGTAAGGATAATCACATATTTGACATAACACCACTGGTATAATAAAAAAAAAATCGTCTATTTAATATAACATCACTGCTATATTTTTAAAAAAATCGCATCTTTAAATGCATAATATTTATTATTTATAGTAGCGATTTTTTTCCCTTACTAGGGCACACTAGTAACAAACAAATAATTCTGCTCAATCACACGTTGTTGTCCTTATTCATGCCTTCAATTTTTGCATATGCTAACACTCGACAAGTTTTTCACGAGTTTTTGGGTAAAAAACATGCATTTTTGCCATTTTTTGAGTAATAATCGTTGCAATTTTTCTTAAAAACACATGGTCAAGTAATGGCACGATTAACTCATTAGGATTGTTGACCTAAACGATAAAATGAACTAAGTAGAACTGACTTACAATATTCAATTATTCATAAACGAGAGATTACAAATGGAGACATTATCTCCTTATATAGAGAAAAATTGAGACAATGTCAGTTTTGCCCAGCTTCCCTGTAAGTTCAGCTACTACAAAAATCTGAAATCACAATTTTGTGGAAAAACCGGCATACCCTCCAAACATGATTTTATCAAAAACCGCAAAAAAAGTTTGTAGATGTTTGCCCCAGCAACTCCAAGTGCGACCCAAAACAGACTGCAAGAAACCACGATTTTTGTGGAAACAATCGCAAAACCTTGAAACTGAAGTTTACAAAGCATCGTTTTTGGGGAAAAAACAGTAAAATATCCACCTGAGAATCCATGATTTTTTAGGACAAAATCATGCAAAACCCGGAAAACAATTTTTTGAAGATAAAATCGAAAAAACCAATCACATTTTTTTAGGAGAAAATCGATCAAATCCCGACACAATTTGAGACAAATCATAATACAAAACTTTGTTTTTGAGGAAAAATGGTAAAACCCTTTCACAAAATGATTTTTGAGGAAACAAATCGCACAAAACCCACAATATTTTTTTATGGACAAAAATTATAAAAGCTCTCAAAAATTTGAGGAAAAAATTATGAAAAAATTGTAATGTCCCTAATATAATTAAATAATCCAATTAAAAATTATGTAATTAAAAATTATGTGTTGTATGGCCCCGAAAATTAATAATAATATCTTTCAAGCCCCCTTTTATTTATTAGTTAGTTATGTTGTTGCCATGTCAGCACATTTGTAATCCTTCGGGAAGTTTCCCAAAGCCCATTTATAAGGCCAATTTTGGCATAGTTGTAGGTATGGTGAATTTTATGTTTTCTTTATATTTTCGAATTCCAATTGGAGTTCAGCACTGTTGTAGTTTCGGAGGTGCAAGATCCTCCCTATTCTGTATTTGCAATTTCGGTGGGAGTAACTCCTCACCCTATCCTGCCTGTGGATCTCAATTATTATAATCAAGTCTATCCTGTGCGGAAATTCAAATACTTGTTGTCTGCGATTCATTCCTTTTGTGGTGGATTCATTCATGATAGCTGCGTAACCATAAATTGATATTATCTTTCGAACTTACTCTGTGATCTGGCGACCAACATCCAATAGTAATTTGTTATCCATTTGTGACATTCATACATGTACGGCTCCGTAAGGGAGAAGTAGAATAAGCACTGCATAGGAGTAATTGTCCTACGATGGAGAAGGCGTATGGTGGAAGGGAGTGTGTGGGCCCATTCTGTGTGAAGAAGCCCAGCATTGTACATACACCATAACATTACCGTACGATGAAGCTAATACCGTACGGGTATCAAGGAATTGTCAGGCGTGCGTGAAGAGGTTGTCGTACGGTGTGAGGGGTATAAACATTGAAGGTCGTATGGGAATAGACATTTCCTATGGCACGAAAGTATGAGGTTGTTGACCATACGGTGGTGAGGAGGCAGACCAAGTACTGTGCAGGGGTATTTGGCTGTCGTACAGCGTCCAATCCCTGCGGGTACACCACAATGGTATCAGAGCTGGTGATTCTGCCAGCCTATCAAGTAGTGGATGCGGAAGGAGCTCATAGTATACACCGGAAGGAGATACCGTTCTGTGGAGAAAATGGGGGAACCATAAGATCTTGCTATTGAAATCATGACATTATTAAGGGAGCTAACCAAAAGCCAAGCTCAACTCAACGAAACCATGGTCAAAGGGGAACAATGACAACATCTCATGGAGGAGACATTGCGTCGATTGGCAAAAGGTAGAACAAATGGAGACCACAATGGACATGGCGAAAACTCGATCACTAGAAACACACAACACTCATATTCTCGACCGTTGATGCCGACATTTCCCCGGAAAACAGAAGCACCTCGCGGAGAGCAAGAGCTCACTTTCCAGGAGTTACAAGAATGGTTGAAACAAGACTAGAAGAATGCGGATCTTGAGGGAGATGTATCCTTCAAGGATTATGTAGGTCTTCGATTGAAAAACCTAGGTGGTAGGAGTCGTGGCTACTACAACAATGATTTCAAACGGAAGGTTGGCAAGATAAATTTGTCATCCTTTGATGTCAGGACAACATCAGCATGAGCATGGGTAAAGAAAGCAAACACCTACTTCCAGCTCAACCCAATGTTGGAGGATGGGGCAATCAAATTTGCAGCACTTCATCTGGAAGGAATCGCTCACGAATGGTGGCACCATGGGATGGTCACCCTTGGTCACGATCATGTCACCTCATATGCGGAATTCAAGAAGAGGCTTATAGATCGCTTTGACGGAAAGGATACAGAGCTCAACTTCAAGGAGTTGGCTCAACTGAAGCAATCTGGACCAGTGGACAATTACATTACAAAATTCCAGAGACTATCCGTGTTGGTGACAGATATATCGGAGAGGAGACTAGTGGTATTGTTCATGGATGGACTGATTGAACCCTTGAAGGGTTGGGTGAAAGGGTTCAACCCTACACGCTCACCGAAGTGATCAAGAAAGCACGTGACATGACCGCATCTTCTTCTTCCAAGAATTATTCACATGGCAAACTACCCCTCGCCCCAAAGGAGAAAGACAACAAATCCTATCAGAAAAAGCCATCATTGGATGAGGCCATGAAACAGGAGCTCAGGAGGAGAAAACTCTGCTTCACCTGCAAACAGCCGTGGGAACCCAGTCACCGATGCTTAGGCAAAGGGAAGATCCATTACATTGAAGTGGTGTCTGAGGGCGAGGAGGAAAATGAAGAATCTGAGCCGCAGGAGGAGAAAGCTCAAAGAGAAATCAACCACGCGGAGAAAATTGCCTCACTGGTACGGAGGGGAGGCGTCATTGCAGCACTAGCTGGCACTCCGAGGTGTAGGGTGTTCCGGGTGCGTGGTACGCTCCAAGGATAGCAAGTTCTAGTCATGTTGTACAGCGGAGCCTCTCTCAACTTCAACTCATCACTCATCACCCAAAGGGGTTTGTATTAGGTAAAATAAATGAATGTGTTATTAAACAAAGATTAAGAATGATCTATATATACAAGTGTACAAGAGAATGTTTCTATAACGAATAGGAGAGAGGAAATAGAAACATCCTGTAGAGAGAAAGAGAAAGAGAAAGAGTTTTCATAACAAATTGAAGGAGTTTATGGAAACATTACAAACAGGAATGACCAATTAGAAAAAGACGGTAGAGAGAGTAAATTAGAAACTATCTAATATCTATTATTGTAATACCCTCCCTTAATAGTCAATCTATCTTCAAAAAACGGAAATTTGCATGTCCTCAAAAAGCGTAAAAGGCAGCCCCAGATTGATCAGAGAGCTCTACAGGTTCGGCAATGTTGGCCTGTTTGGGTAGGACGACTCTCGATACCCTGAACAAGCTCCTCAAGGCAACGGTACTCAAAAATCGTCAACATGCGCTACTTCCAGGTGTTGTAGTTCTTGTCATTGAAATGTTGACTGCCTTCCAGCATAAGACTAGTGAGAAGAGCACAAAAAACCCAGATAGAATTTGCTGTCAAATTCTAAATCTGCTGACTCAGAAAATCAGGCAAGGAAAACAATGCACCCAGAAAAAAGCAAGACTGACCCAGTTGAGTTCTCGAAAAACCCATCAAGAATCTGCAAGTAGATTTCCAAGACGGCACAGAATCTGAGAGTTTCAAATGAAACCCTAGCCACTGGAAAAGAATCAAGAAATTGCAGAGATTTTGTAAAAAATGGCGGATTTAGGGCAGGGCGCCACCATCCATGGGCTCGTTTTTTGTCAAAAAACAGCTTAAAAATCACGGACTACCTCTGAAACCACGAACAAAAGGAGGTAGAAGACACGAAAAAATGTGCAGGGCGGAGGAGGCCATCGCGGTTCTGCATAAAAACGCGACTTGGTGTGCAGTTAAGCCGCGGCTTGAATGCGGGAAACCGTCGCGGTTTCTATAGACCAAAGAACAAAAGCCGCGAGCAAGAGTAAGGAGCCGCGGATTTGAGGCAGAACCAATTCTTCAGCAGGAACAAAAACGTGAATGACAAACTTCGCGATTTGCTGAGAAAAGAAGCTCCACGAAAACCCTAGCCAGGTTTGTATAACACAGAGCCTAAGCACGAATTTCACACAGAATGATTTTGAAAAATAGCAGAAAAAATATGCCGAAACCCTAGTCGGATTTGTGAGGAAAAAATAAATGCAAATTTTGAACACACTCGAGCAAAAATCTTCGAAAATCTTGAACTAGTAATTTCAAAAAGAAAATAAAGATTTCCGAAGAGGCCTGGAATTTGCTCTGATACCATATTAGGTAAAATAAATGAATGTGTTATTAAACAGAGATCAAGAATGATCTATATATACAAGTGTACAAGAGAATGTTTCTATAACGAACAGGAGAGGAAATAGAAACATCCTGTAGAGAGAAAGAGAAAGTTTCCA
>MU223476.1:1287125-1299527 GCA_018584345.1 Thuja plicata
AAGTACACGGTAACGGATGACTTCTTTGTGGTAGATCTTGATGATACGGATGTTATCTTGGGCATTCAATGGATGGAGACCCTTGACCAGTACACAGAGTTTCAAAAGGATGGAATTCTCATTCAAAGTGGATGGCAAGAAGGTGGTGCTGAGAGGAATGTTGAATGGCGGTCCGAGAGAGATTTCGGCAAAACAAATGGAAGCAATCTTCAGACACGATGATGTCATCTAGGGAGCACAATGTTTCTCTCGACCAAACCTTCGAGTGGGCCACGAATCTACTACCTTGATGATGAGCTTCAAGCAGTTTTGGGTAGGCACAGTTTGGTTTTTGCAGATATTCCACCTGGTATACTCCCGCATAGAGGTTTTGAGCACACCATCGAGCTGGAGGAGGGAACCAAGCCTGTTATCACCACGCCCTATTGCCATCCTAAGAAGCTCAAAGAAGAGATAGAGAAGACGATCCAAGAACTCCTCGATAAAGGATGGATTAGACCCAGCTCTAGTCCCTTTGCATCCTCGGTGGTATTGGTGAAGAAGGACGGGACCCTCAGGATGTGTGTCGACTACCGTGTATTAAACAAGACTATCAAGAATAGATACCCCATTCCCAAGATCGATGAGTTGTTGGACGAACTACATGGAGCAGTCTATTTCTCCAAAATTGACCTCTGCTCCGGCTACCACCAGATCGGCATGAGGGAACAAGATGTCGGGAAGACAGCTTTCCGTTGCCACTACGAAAACTACGAGTTCTTGGTCATGTTGTTTGGGTTGACCAATGCTCCAACCACTTTCCAGTCCTGCATGAAACACATCTTCAACAAGCAACTGCGCAAGTTTTTGCTGGTATTCTTCGACGACATACTCATTTACATGAAGACATGGGAGAAACATCTGAGACATTTAGACAAAGTATTGGGAATCATGGAGTCACATTCATTGTTTGCAAAGAGGTCCAAATGTGAGTTTGGGATGGCCGAGATCTTGTGCTTGGGTCACATCATCAATGCCCGAGGGGTTCAGGTGCACCAGGAAAAGATTCAGGCAATCCATGACTGGCCACCACCCAGGACACTTTCGGAGCTGTGTGGATTCTTCGGACTATGCAGTTATTACAGAAGATTTGTGAAGGGGTTTTCACAACTTGGAGTACCATTGCCAGGCCTAACGAAGAAGGGATCCTTCCATTGGGATGAACAAGTACAACACACCTCTAGTCCCTCTTATAATCCTTCGGGAAGTTTACCGGAGCCCATTTATAAGGCCGAGTTTGGCATAGTTGTAGGTATGGTGAATTTTATGTTTTCTTTATATTTGTGTATTCCAGTAAGAGTTCAACACTGTAGCAGTTTCGGAGGTGCAAGATCCTCCCTATTCAGTATTTGCAGTTTCGGTGGGAATAACTCCTCACCCTATCCTGCCTGTGGATCTCAATTACTGTAATCAAGTCTATCCTGTGTGGAAATTCAAATACTTGTTGCCTGTAATACCCCTTACTAATTCGGATTCCAATTTTTTTGATATTTTGATCTTGTCATACACTTTGCACACAAAGGAATATCTTGTAGATTGCTTCTAATATGCTTAACTCCAATTGGTAACAATAGAAATTCTTGCAAAGACTTCAAAACATCTCATACCAAGTCTACCTTCATGAAATCTGAACACAATGATACCAATGTGAAAGACTGAATATCTCTCACCCAAACAGCAGCAACCCTTCGGAGGATCTTTCACCACCTTAGTTATGCTCATCAATGGGAGTGATCGTTCCCAATGACCAATGGAATAAACTGTAGGAGCCCTTGGCTCCACAAATGTTCATATCAAAATAATTGTCAAGAACTCCATACTTAGAAGCTTAACTGACCCCCTATTTATACTTTTTCTCCAAGAGGTGGATCCTTCAAGAAGCTTCTACAAATATGAGGAGATGGACCCTTCAAGAAGCTTCTAGAAACATGAGGAGGTGGATCCTTCAAGAAGCTTCTAGAAATATATTATTTTATTTTTGTTGCTTTATTAAATTAATTAAATATAAGGCCACCTTTTAAAATTCATTTATTTGATAACCTTAAAATTAATTAACTTCTCCCTTATTTCTCCATTTAGCCTTCGAGAGCATAAAGGCTCAAATGATAACTGAGATGGCTACGAGGAAGGGGACATTACAGTCCGCCCCTCCTAAAATTGCTTGTCCCCAAACAATTTGAACTCTGAATGCTGCAGAATCTCCTCATTCTCCCATGTAGCATCCACAACCGGCAAGTCCTTCCATTTAATCAAATACTCTCTGATAACATGCCTCCATAACTGTCTCTCTCTTACATCTAGGATGGCCTCAGGCAACCAAAATCAACTTCCCTTCATCATCCAAGGGCGGTAGAGCTATGGAAGGAATGACACGATGTCCTAAAGCCTTCTTGAGGCGTGACACATGCAAAACATTATAAACCTTGTTGTTAGCCGATAACTCCAACTCATAAGCCACCTCACCAACTCGCCTAATGATTCTGAAAGGCCCAAACTATCATGGCTTAAGCTTTTTTGTACCACTCTTCTTAAGAATGGACTGACGATAGGGATGCAACATCAAATACACCATATCTAAGTATGCACGGGCTCTGCTAGACAAATTTAGAATGCAAGATTGCAAACCTGTGTCTACACCTATGGAGTTCGGTTTGAAGTTGTCAGCCAAATTTGGTTCTCCAATTGAGAATGAATCCGCATTCAGGCAACTAGTGGGCAGTTTAATCTATCTCTCCGCCACTAGACCACTAGACCTGATCTCAGCTATGCAAAGAGTTACATATCCCGCTTCATGACAGCTCCTATTTCAGATCATTGGGTTGCAGCGAAGCGCATTCTGCACTATGTCAGGGGCACTTCAGCCTTTGGTATCCTCTATGGACGAATCAAAGATCCCAGACTCATTGGTTACACAAATTCAGATTAGGGAGGCTCTGTTCATGACAGAAAGTCCACTTGCAAGTATGTCTTCGGTCTAGGCATAGGTGCTATTACTTGGACCAGTAAGAAGCAACAAGCCATATCTCTTTCCTCGATAGAAGTTGAATATCAAGGAACAATCAAAGCAACTTGTGAGGTAGTTTGGCTTCAAAGGATGCTTTCAGACATCCAAATGTCTCAAGCAAGCTCTTCACCCCTTTTTTGCGACAATCAAGGGGTGCTTAAACTTGCCAAAAATCCAGTCTTCCATGAGCAAACCAACCATATTGAGCTTCACTATCACTTCATCCATCAACTGGTTGAAGATAGATCCATGGATTTGAAGTTTGTTCCTATAGCGGACTAGATTGCAAATATTCTCACCAAGTCCCTACTTCCAGATAAGTTAGTTAAGTTCAGGGGGCTCCTTGGTGTAGTTGACAGATTGACCATAAGGGGAGGGTATTAGAATAATATCTCCATAGATATCTTTCTATTTTTGTTTAATGGTCAATATTGTAAATCTTGTACATATTAGAATGTTTCTAATTCTTACAATTGTTTCATTATGGAAACATCGTCTTTGTAAACCATAAATGAGCATCTTGTTCATTCATTAATTCATTCAATTATTTTAGCAATTATCTATGTAATAGTAAAAAGGATTTCATGCAGCTATTCACTAGATTCCACATATAAATTACACCATTATTTCTAGGGTAGTGCTGCAAGCTGGTGCATAACTCAGATATATGATGGATCCATACCGTATATGCAGCTCTTGTACTGCTGTCGTAACGGCAATTGAGTCTAGATTATGTTGCACAGCCCTTTAAAATCACTGTCACAGCCGGGGCATTGATAACTGTGGTGACTTTATTATTGGTCCAGACTTGCACTTCCAATTTGGACAAGGGTTTCAAGGGATATTCGTATTCAAGAACCATGTTTCATATTCTCCCTAGCGCTACTAATTGTGAGTGTTATAATTTAAGTCTTAAGTTCCTGGTATGTTTAAGTGTGTAAACAAATTGAAGGTTTCATAGAAAACCTAACAATTGTCTCATGATATTTCAGAAAGATTTTCAAAGACTTTATGGCAGATTTGTTTCAAAATCTAGCAACACAAAAGACATGCATTCAACCCTAATAGATCTGTATAATGAGAGATTTTGTACTGATCATTATATGTAGATGAAATAATATAAAATATTCCACCCGCAATAGTACATTCATAACCCCTAACACAACCTAGCCCCAAAAAAAGACTTTATTGGCTTATTGCTCTAACAAGAATCTGGCTTCCCTGTTTTACACCTCAAGGTACAGGCAGTGGTTTATCATGATAGTTAAACAAGTTAAAGAGATCTGGAGTTCTAATAATAAACTTCTAAAATTTAAGCTTTGAACCAGACCTTCCTAGCTTTTATGTGATTTTATTGTGCAGTGTTTTGTGCGTTGCTTCAAGCTATGGATTACAAGAGTTGGGTTCGGCAAGATAACTCTTTGAAGTTATAATTGTAGATACTATAAATCCTGGAGAGACATTCATACATGATTAAGGCTTCAAGATATCTTTTCCAATACTTGCGAAGTTTCAAAATTTAAATAAAAGGTACTAGTCTTAAGGGACTTCAGAAAAAAATATAATTTACCACAATGTAAGAAGTGTTGATCCCATCAGCTTCAAGTTCAGCTAGAATTCCTCTTCCTGGAGCATCATTAGCAACCTACAGTCAACAAAATCAGATTATATCCTTTACTTGGACTAGATCTCATTTTTTCTGGGTCCAGCTTTTCTTCTTGTCACAAACATTTAAAGGCAAACTGGAGGTACTTGCATTTCTCAAAAAAAAATTCAAATTAAGATAAATGTGGTGCCAAGAAAAGGGCACTAAAATTAATGAAATAAAAGAAAACGCCATTAAATAATTGTCCCAACAGACATAATTAGATTTTAGAAAAACATAAATTTATATAGTCATTGTAAAACAGACTCACCTTGGATATTATACGAGGACATAGCCCTAGCCTTGCTGCTCCAGTTAAAGCATTACCAACATTCCCACCTCCTTGGACCTACCTTCAGGAAATCAAACGTCAAAATATATAAGCGTAACAGTTTTACCATCAATTTATCCCTTACAACACATGATTTAGTTAACTTATAATATCTTGAAATTAAACAATGACAACACATACTTCACATTTTTCATAAGGAAGGATGCAAACAGCTATGGATCATGTTTGGTGGTCTGCAAATAGATCAAATATATATACAAAGAACAAATTATTTTACTAGGATAATGTGCTCTAACCACTTATTGGTGGTTTTGCTGTAAAGTTCAAGAAAAACTTTACATGGATAACTTGAATGAAACACTCATACCCAAACAAATTTTTCAATTCTCAAAATTGTAGCTTTTTACTAACAGGTAGTACATCTTAAAATCTTATACATGCAATATATTAACAATTCTATGCATCATGTATGAAAGAGCTATAGAAAGAATGTTATGGAAAACAGCCCTAATTTAAGATCACAGACTAGATTCCTAGAACATTCATCCATAATACAAAACGGGCACCATTTCTTTTTAACTGTCTAGTGATGAATTCCAAATACAGCTGATAAGCATGAGTATTTGGATCAAACTCATAATCTCCATTTCAAATAGATTAGCAACTTGACCTATTTTTCCATTCCCAAATATGGTCCCTCTCCAAAAACCAAAAAACAGCTGGAGTACTAGGAGCTTATGTTAAACCAAAGCTGTACAAGAAGGCGCTAGTGCTGGTTGTTGGATGACAAAAGCTGTTGTTTGGTCCGGCTACCGACATGTTTGGGCAACTAAACTAGTAAGTTCATTTATTCTGATTCCGAATCATCTTATCGTTTAACTCATTAAAATGATTTATATTGGATTTTTAGGCTTCTTCATGCAATACAAAGGCATCTCCCAAGAACTATAATGCGCCAAACTTTGCCAACCTAAGGTTTTGAGAAATTTTTTATTTCAATGTTTCACCCATTGGTTGGGGTGCACCATTGCATTTATATCTATCTATTCTAATCATGTACTATAATATAGTACATTACTATATTAAGTGTGGTTTCTGGTTGGAGAATTACCTCGGCCTATCCAATACCATCCCTCCTAACGTCGGGCTGTTATTGGGCCTCAGGGAATTGCCAAACCCCATCTTGTTGGAAAGGCACCCTATTGTGTCCTGCTTTAGGAGGGAAACCTAACCAATTTTGTTTTACCCTTGCCAAAACGAACTAGAATGGACTGAGAGCATCTTTGGATATTCTACTCATTTCAGTAATGTCAGCCCTCAAGTGTCCCCCCACAGGGAAGCAACACATGCTCCATTTCAAGATCAACCACTGCCTGGCACTTCTCCATAAAGCCTAGTCTTATATTGCTCCCCTCCCCCCTACCATTACGTAAATAGATATTCACTTAGTTTAGTCAGGGATAGCGCTCGCTTATGAAATGAAGCTGCAGGTTCCCCTGCACACGAATTCACTTTTGCTCCATAGTTTGGGACGGGATGAGAAAAAGAGAGCTTGACTTCCCCTTCCTTCTTTAGCCAGCTTTATATCTATGTCGTATTAGAAAGTCTTTTCCACTTCCTCAGGGCGGACAGCGGGACTAGACTATCGTAAGAGAGTTGACAATAGGAGGTGCGAAACAAGTCATGGCATCGGTGGTATTGGACAAGCAACAATTCTTCATGCATGGTCATTCTCAATGGCATCGGATCTTTATCTCCAGCCCCTGTATACCCCAACCAAATCGCATGGGGACAGCCCCCACTCCATACCCCTGGTTAGCCTCTCCTTTTTTCGAGGAGCTTTGCTGTTCATCCAGTGTAGGGACAGCGCATGCATAGCCTAAAGATGGGACAACACACCTTTTGTGCAACCTACTATAATTTGGTGTGGCACAATCATCCAATTTTTTAACCCATCCCTATTAGAAAATTACCACGTTATCAAACCATTTACTACACAACCCGCGAGAGAAAAGCATGCATACAAGCTTATAGATTAACCATAATACAAAGATCAAAGATATGCCACAAGATTACACAAGGTCATAGTTTGCAGACTTAGACTCAAAGAGTACTAGGCCAGACAAAAATAATCAACTTTAAAAAGTACTTGACATCCTATAAAACACTTAAATTTAAAAAAAAAACATAATGTTTTAAACAAAACATAAATGTATGCAAAATACAACAACATAATGTATCGAATGAGTTTGGTTGCACTATGGGGGCAATGCCCCTCACAAGGGTTTGGAAACAATGCACCTAGCAAGTATGAAGGGCGCCAAGCCTCTCACAAGCCCAAATGAAACATTCAAAACCTGTAAACAGCACAAGCCCTCCTAGTGCACACTATTTTCATTATTTTTTAAAAGGCAAAAACAATGCTACAAAGCGAAAAATGTTGAGTTTTTAGAGTGTCTAATCCCAGTTTTTTCCAGCACTTGACATGTTGACATAACGGGTCAAGTCATTAGACTCGTCCATTTTTTGGCAAGTCTCATCAAATAGTCACCAAAAACTTGACGAGATTTTCCAAAGATTCAGCAAAAAAATCAACAATAAACCCTATGAGCACTCGTGGGGCAAAAAGAACTCACAAGTACTCAGCGACTAGCAAGTTAGTGAACCATGCACAGGATATACTCTATGAAACCTAAAAACCAACCTCCAAAGGCATCCACAATCAATGTACTATTCAATAACAGAACGTTACAGTACAGTTATAGTCTTTATGAATACTTATAAAATATCAAGCACCTCCAATGTATCCTCAATGTGTTAAGTATAATGCATAATCATGCAACCGCGCATCCCATGCAATGCTTCACATATGCACTTAACAAGAATGCTCAATACAAATGACAACCAAGCCAAACAACCAATTACCAAACCTCAACCACTAAACATGTATTTTCTTTTATAGAATCAAGCTCACACAAAACAACCAAGTGGTAAAGGTAAACCCATGAGTGCACAAAACCATTGACCCAAAATTTATTTTTTGGTACTAAGCTTCTCAATATTACATATTCTACCAAAAATTTCTAAGCAATATCACTACAATTCTACATTGCACAAAATGACTAAAGCCAATAATGGTTCCCAGGTGGCAGCATTAACCGTTTAATATCATTTGTGATATGCATCAACAAGAACTTAGTTCTCAAATTTTTTATGTTATAATTGGATGTATTTGTCCCAAATCACAATTGTTGGCTGTTTGTGATTGAATGTATATGTTCCCAATCACATTTGTTGGATGATTATGACTGGATGTGTATGTCCCCAATCATAATTGTTGTGAGAAGAAGTGCGTGTCCATTCATAACTTTGATGTTAGATAGAAGTGTTCGCTGTTTGTGATTGAATGTATGTGTTCCCAATCACATTTGTTGGATGATTATGACTGGATGTGTATGTCCCCAATCATAATTGTTGTGAGAAGAAGTGCGTGTCCATTCATAACTTTGATGTTAGATAGAAGTGTTCGTCCCTATCCAAATTTGTTGTATGACCTTGGATGGAAATGTTTGCCCCTATCCTTGGATAAAAGTCTGGTATGGCCTATCCTACTAAAGAAGCCTAGTGAGGCTAGTTCCACTATTGTTCATCACAAGTAGATGTGTGTGTCCCTAGTCATACTTATGTTCTTGATGAACTACTGAACATGGTCATCAAGTATTATTAGTCCACCTATCCCAATTTGGAGAATGATGTAATATGAGGGGTGTTGGAAATATTACACCATTAGTTACATGTTTGAACCTAATCAAGAATCACATGTGATAGGTTTGCTAGTCTTTAAGATACATATATAATTATTTGTTAGCAGTTTGTTTATTTGTTGTCTCGTAATTATCTATGTAAGGGAGTTGTTATGGGAAGTTCCCTATATTATAGGATATGAAAATCCTCTAAATATATAATATGTATTATTGAATGGAGAATAGAAGCACTACTATTTTGTGCATAAAAATTGTTTCGCTTCTATGAACTTTACACAAATTTCATATAAAGCTACCATTGTTATTTGAAAGTTGGTGTATTTTTCTTCGAAGGTGAGGCTACAAGAGAGAAAACCTACACCAACAAGAGATAAAGAGCTGCATGGGGAAGATTTATCTAACAAATATGGGTGAATATTGTTTATTTTAAAATCAATTTTTGAAAACTTTTTTGAAAATTTTTAAACAAAAGTTCAAATTTTTATTTTTTAAGTTTTGAATGTTTTTTTAAACCTTTTATACATAATGCCCTTTCCTTTAAAGTTGTAGAATTGTAAATTTGTAACATTTTTTTAGTTTTGTTATGTTCATATACAATGGTTGGTAGTTCTAGTTTGATTGCCCCCAATGCAACAAGTTCATTTAAATTTGATGAAGCATCACTACTTTGGCAACATATGACCTTATTGACAATTTCCTCGTAGGGGGGTTTATCTAGCATTGTAGCCAATGTAGAAATGATTATAAGTGCTTGTATAGTCAAGTGAAAGCTCACTTGTGTACTATTTTTGACTTGAATATAATAATTTGTCTAAAGCTAAATTAAAAAGAGGTGCCAAAGCAACAAATAATGAGATATATTAAAAAACGAGAGGATGTTGACGTGGTAAGTAATAGATCAAAAGAAACAGTGTAGATGTTAATGGTGAATTTCCAACACCCAAAGAACACCTGCAAGACCAATATAACTTACAAAAGAGAGAAAATGGCAAGAATAGCTTGCCTGATTATGGATGCTTGAATGAAAGAAATTGTACATGAGAGGCTTTGCTTATAATGGCAAGGTGAGGGATAGGATTAGACAAGATGTTGACATGTATCTTAGTTCTATACAGTGAGAAAACTACTTGAATCAAATATTAAATTGCCTACGTAACTAGAATTATATAAAAGTCCAAAAGATAGATATGATGATATCTTATCTAGACAACTAAGACTTCTAGAAGGACACCTAGGACCTAAGTAAACAACATGTGAATAAGTCCCCTACTAGGAACTGGCTAGGTACAAGACATTACTCACAACAACAAATAGCACATCCTCTTGCGAAGAAAAGATTACAATAACTTCCTAATGGCATACACAACCAATTGGCCCACATCATTTCATGTCATCGCCACCATTTTCTCGAGAAGAGAATACCCCTTTCTTTCACATAAAAAGGCCAATTGAAAAATGCTCCAACAATGAAGCAAGGAGGTTGCAAATGAGCGCATTGCTCATTGCATTTATGACAATGGGTTTCTATTCAACCTTGTTAGATCTCCATATTGACGAGAAATGGTGACTTCCACAACCAAAGCATAAGAAAATATTACAAAAACTTCCTAATGGCATATACAACCAATTGGCCCACATCCTTTCATGTCATCGCCACCATTTTCTCAAGAAGAGAATACCCCTTTCCTACACATAAAATGGCCAATTGAAAAAGGCTCCAAGAATGAAGTGAGGGAGGTTGCAAATGAGGGCATTGCTTGTTGCATTTATGACAATAGGTTTCTATTCAACCTTGTTAGATCACCATATTGACAAGATATGGTGACTTCCATAACCAAAGCACCAACTAATTACATTAGTCTTAGGTATGAATACGTGCATACCACCTTATTGACCAAGGAGAAAGCTTCTATAGAGGCATCATTAAGAGCAATCAGGGATACATGGCCCAAAATAGGTGTGTTCATTTCTATAGATGTAAAGATTGCAAAAAATATACCACTAGTCAATGTTAATGAATGTTTCTCCTAAGAGGTGATATTTTTGAAAGCAATAAATTGTGCGAGACAAGTGCAAGATGTAATTTACATTGCCACTATCCTCATACAATCCATTGAAATGGTGGGACCCAAAAACATTGTCCAAGTCCTAATGAACAATTCTAAAAATTGTAGGGCAATTGATTCAATAGTGAAAGGTACATATGGGCATATATTTTGGACACCATGTGCTATCCATTTTGTAATGTCCCCACGGCAAACGTTGATGTAGTCGATGTGATATAACCATGGCACCACTGTTGAAGATGGGCCTTTCAACTTCCGTACGGTCCCTTAGACCACCCGTATTGTTACTCACGTACAAACCACCTAGTCTACTAATGCAGAGGGTTTAGGGTTCTAGTCTTTCTTCCTCCAAAAGTGCTTCTTCCTTCTTCCAACCATTCAATGGTTACCTCTCCATGTGTACTTCTCCAATATGGATCTCCAAGACCCTCTCTATCAACTTGCCTCCTTAGTATAGTTGATTTGGTTGAAGACACAAATACTCCTAGGTTCAACTAGTCCCACTAGTTCTTTAATTTCCTAGGCTTTTCCACTAGAACTTCCCCAAGAATCCCAAACAATTACTTAGGATCTTTCCCATACATTCCACAGACTCTTGTCTATGTCCTTGGTCCATCAAAAGTCCATTAGAACCTTTTCCCACACTTCTGGATACTTCACCAATTCAATTATTGTCAAATTCACTAGGAGGCCTAATTGGCTCATTTCCTAGTAGGTCAAATTTCACTGTTTTGGGTCTAAAGCTCCCAAATCTTCCAAACAACCTCGCATAAGACCTTGAAAATCTTCAAGGTGTCCACCAACTCTACTAGAATCCAAAATCCTAGCTTCTCAATGCACCCACAACCCTAGTTTTCACAAGGCCCTAGTTTTCAGCCTTTATTCTAGGTCTCTGTACCAATCAGGACAAAATGTCATCAAATTGGTCTTCAAACTTCATGTCATCATTTCTCACCATTTGATTCTTCATGGGAACACTTTAGGGCTTCTACACATGCCACTAAGTTCACCATCCAAGATCATGGGTGCTTGATACAATTCGTTCTTTACCCAGTCTAGGCTCACCTGCTCCTAGCAGTCAGCCATAGGGCTTCACTCTTGGTCTAGAAACTCCATTGCAAAAACAAAAATGAAAGCAAAAACAATATGTACAGACCCTAACCCTTCATCCCCCATGGTTTTAGCCATTTTCAATGGTGGATGACTAGGTTAGAGCCATTTTCACCTCTGCAACTCTGCAAATGGAACTTGCAGACCAGTGGCTTCAAATCTACTATAACTCTACACTCCTATAACTTCAAAGCAAACTAAAATATGTAAAAGAAAGCTATTTTGAAACACTACACCCCCGTGGGGTCTGATCACCTTGCCCAATCCGTACACAGTCGTACAGAATGCAGAAAGCACTGTGGTTTACAAGTACACAGTCAAAACATCCGTACAGAGGGTTCACAAATAAGTTGTGCAATCCAAAACTTCATTAACCTTCTGAAAATCATCCATCCATGCTCAAATACCCGAGCATGGGTAGTTACAACCGCTCCAACTCCCATTTGCAACTTCTTGCAAAAAGTTGCAAAAGTTGCTCGAGC
>MU223476.1:1355141-1366006 GCA_018584345.1 Thuja plicata
TTACATCACTACTCACAGTCCTGCATTTGTTGTTGAGGTTCCACCATGAATTTCGCAGCCTTCTCTGTTTGAAGGAGATCAATAGCTGGAGGAAATTCCCTACTTCGCAAACATAATCCGCAAGTGTATTGCTGTCGAGGAGCAGAGGAAATATCTGAATAATTCACTTGTT
Source organism: Thuja plicata (assembly GCA_018584345.1). NCBI lineage: Eukaryota > Viridiplantae > Streptophyta > Pinopsida > Cupressales > Cupressaceae > Thuja > Thuja plicata. The sequence goes on from MU223476.1 coordinate 1,355,314, forward strand.
GTTTGAACTCTCTATACTTAATACAATTTTTTTTTTATAATTTTAGCCTTTATTTATTATTTAAGTTCTATCTTACATTTAAAATTTATAATTATATTTAAAATTTTTACAATTATAACTATAGAAATGAAGCTATAATATATACAAACATAACTTATTAAATATTATTTTTAAGATTTTATACAAAATTTCTTATTTAATTTATAAGCTTACAATTTAAATAAAAACCTACCATCTATATAATTGAACAAAATATATATTTATTTCTATTCATATTTTTAAAGTTTTTCATTTTAAATTGTATTATATATTAATTATACATTATGTAAAAAATCATGCCAATTCATTTTCATTTATAATTATTATTTTTTCTTTACAAAGTATTACTATTTAAATTAAAATATATTAAATAAATATTTAATATTATTATAATAATTTTATTTCTAAAAAATTATTTAAATTTAGTGAATAAAGAGTAAATTATTTTATTAATAATTTTAAATAAACTAGTTGAGACTAGATGGGGCTCTTTTTAGTATATTAGGTTTCTGAACTTCGTAATTTCTATTTTGTATTATTGAGCAAGGATCAGAGTTTTCTTGGTGATTCTTTTCTTCGGGAGCTCTTTGAACCAATTTATATATTAATAAAATATATTAAGTGACATTGCCACCTTTTTCAACCAAAAGAATTAATTTTAAATAAAATATTAAAGTAAAATTATTCAAAATTAATTAGGATTCAATGGTGGAATGACGCCATCACCCGTACTGCAAGATTTCTTCCCATTTACGGCCGTCAGTTAGCCTGCTATAGGAAGCGTGCTTACAAAGCTAACACCAAGGCTCTTCGCAATGTTGCTGATATGCTTGTGTTGAACCCCTTTGATTCTTAACTTCAGCTTAAGTTGGCCCAACTTCGACATGAAAAGCAAATTGCTGATGCCTATGATGCTCGTGGAGCTCAAATTAAAGCTCGCCTCCACTGGTTGGAGGGTGGCGATAAAGCCTCTAAGAAGTTTTTTCATGCTCTCAAAGCCTGACATACCAATGTTGGTATTCAAAAAATCAAACAAGGATCTGAAACCCTTACTGAGCTTCCGTCCATTCTATAGGCTTTTGTTCATCATTATGAAAAAGTGTTTGCTTCGCAGGGTAATTCTGTTGCGCGGGAGGAGGCTCTTAAGGCTTGTATTGCTGTTACTCCAAACTGTTTAGCGGTCGAGCAACGTGCCTTTTGTGAGAAAATGCTTACCATCACTAACCTCAAAGAAGTGACTTTTTCTATGGCCAATGATAAATATCCAGGATGTGATGGCTTCCCCTGCGAATTCTACAAACACCTTTGGGATGTTGTTGGTCCTGACCTACACAAAGTTTACCTCGAGGCCTTTCACAATAAAAGTTTGGGTACTTTAATTAATAAAGGGAATATCAAATTCATACCTAAATCTGGTGATCCCGAGGATATCTGCAATTGGAGGCCCATCACTTTGTTGAACGTCTCCTACGAGATAATTGCCAAAGCTTTAGCTCTCAAAATCAGACATCTCCTTCCTCTTATTGTTCGCCCTGAGAAAACTCGCTTTATTAAATCTAGGTATATTCTTGACAACATTATTGTAATCTGGGAAGGGATGGAATGGGCTTGTTAATCTAAACAGGCTACCCTGTTCCTCAAATTTGATTTTGCTAAAATCTATGACCGCATTGAATGGCCTTTCATTCTTGCTATGCTTCAAGCTCTTGGGTTCGGTCCTCACTTCTTGCAGTCTATGGAAATGCTTTTTGGTGATGCCTCTGCATGAATTACCATCAATGGGTCTCAATTTGATACATTTGGGCTTTTTAGATCCATCCGGAAAGGTTGTTCGCTGGCTCCTGCTTTATATGTGCTTGATGCTGAAGGCTTTGGGTATTTTCTTGCCAGTTCTATTTCCTCTGGTTTGGTTCGTGGCATTTCCCTTCCCGAATCCTCTTCCCATCTTGTTAATGGTCACTTTGCTGATGACTCCTTTCTCACTCTTATTGAGGATGAGGAGAACATCTCTAATGTCTTGCAGTGCCTGGACACCTTTTGTCAAGCCTCTGGATCTGCTATCCAATGGTCTAAAACTCGTTGTTTCAGACAGTCTTTTCTTCCAGCCCCTCCGTGGCTTGATAAATTTGACTGGAAATGGGTTCAACATGGTGAAGTCTTCTGCTTCCTGGGCATTCCCTTTGCTTTCCATGGATCCTCTATGGATTTATGGAATGCTGCAATTGCCAAGATTGAAAAAAAGTTGCAATATTGGATTTGCAAGCCTCTCTCCCTTGCTGGGAAATTTCAGATTTGCTCCAAAGTGTTGGCTGCTACTCATGTCTACTACTCCTCATGTTGGGATCCTTCTAAGGCTTCTTATCTCAAGCTGGAACATCTCCTCAAAGAATTTCTTTGGTCATATGGAGCTGACAGCCATGGGTTTCATAGGGTTGCCTGGGAGTTCTGTTGCCTTCCTTGTGATTCTAGAGGCCTTGGACTTCTCTCCACTCAGAAGCAAGGGCATGCTCTCTATGCTAATTAGATTATCCATGTTCTTACTGGTGATGAGGCCTGGAAATTTCTTGTCAGGAACTGCATCTCTTCAAGATTCCCCGTTCACAGGTCAGCTTGGAAGGGCATTGGTCTTCAGACCTTGCTCACTATGAAAGAACCTATTCAGATTCAGGGTACCTTCATCATCAAGAGCATTTGGAAAGCCTAGGAAGCTATTAAGCCCTGGCTCCATTGGGATGGTGATGCCTTTCACAACGGGCTTTCTTTCAATCAGCAGAGCCTCTGGTGGTCTCCGTTGTTTTCAATTCAAGGCATCCCCCTGGCCAAGACTCAAGGGACTAGTGCTTTGTGTTTTTTCAAACACGGCATCCAAACTCCCAAGGACCTTTTCTCTAGAGCCTCTATGGGTCTTAATTACTGGGAGGATATGCAGGTTCAATATCGTTTGGCTCGCTCAGATCGCTAGACTTTTGATCTATTGGTTTCTGCGATTCCTGCCAACTTGATTCATAAGATTGGTATTCAGGCTGTTAGGCCCTGGTGGAAGGATTGGAAATGGTATCCTACCATGCCTTTCAGCAATTACAAACCAAGGCTGGGTTATAGGTGGTTTTCCCCCATCTTCTGATAGTGGATACCCTTAGTTAGAGATGACATCTTCATTCTTCCACTTCTCACTGGAGCTCTCGCTTTGAAACCGTCTGGGCTGCCATTACAGAGCCCAAGATGGCTCTTTTTGCTTGGTGTTTACTTTTTCAAGGGCTCCCAATGGGACCTAGGCTCAAACATCTGGGTGTTCATGACCCTCGATGTCCTTTCTGTGGTCACCCTGAGACTTTCTTGCACATCTTCTGGTTCTGTAGGAGATCTCAACAGTATTGGCAGTGGATTCATGATTTATTCAAACCCTTTCGGCCTAAGCCTTTTTCCTAGCACATGATTGTCTTAGGAGATTCTCCTAGACTTCCCTCCAAGTTTACCTAGATTTGGCATACTTTCAGGATGGATATTTTGTTCACTTTATGGAAAGATAGGAACGCTGTTATTTTTTCTCACAGCTTTCTTGATACGAAGGTTGCTCTGTATAACAAGGCTTGCATATGTAATAATGTTATGATGCAGATTCAAGTTCAGGCTAATAAAGTGGCTCTGGAAGTGGCTCACCTGCAGGAGCTGCTCAATCATTGGGGCAATGCTCCCTGCACTGTTGCCAGGGTTCCCCCTGATGCCATTTCTACTAAAGGTACTCCTCCCAGAGGCCGCCGCCATGGGCGCAGCTCCTCGGTGCACTGCTCACGTACCTCGCGGTCTCAGGCACCCCACCATCACTCTCTGAGAGGTGGCGATGATGGTTGGTAGTGCCACTCATCTTCTTCGCCTCGCCGTACTTCTGGGTGGTCTCCAGCTCTGGATTAGTCTGCCCCTCCTGATGCTCCTAGTTCTCATCGTGGCTTTGATTGGCATCCTGCCACTTCTTTCAAGTTTCCCCGCCTGGCTTTGGCCATTTCTCTGCCCAGGGCAGAAGAGAAAGATAAGAAAGAAGTTGAAGATGATGGATGGTCGCTTCCCAACCCTCCTGTTAACCCCAATGATGTGTGGGGTTTTGATGATAAATATTCTCCTCCTTCTGCCACTACTCTTGCTGCTTAAAGGCTATATGCCTATTTTTTTTTATGAATAGTTGTTTACCGTTTCCGGTTCTGTCGTGTGAACTCTGCGGGGTGATTTCTATATCCCCAACCCCTTTTTTGTGGATATGTAACTTTGATATTTTATTAATTGAAAAGGCACTATTCATAAAAAAAATAAAAATTATATGACCTAAATTAATGACAAGTAAAATTAGTCTAAATGAAAATTCTTTATTATTATGATTATAATTGTATAATTTTATATTAAATAAAATTATACTTAATAAAATATAATTAATTAATTAAAATTACAATTACAATTAATTATTAAAATAAAAGGCAACTACTAGCCACTACGTGGCACTTGTTATGGATTGTTGATATTGTTTAATTTAATATTTAAATATTATATTACCATATACATATTTATTAATATATATATAAATAATTTGTCGAGAGATATTTTTTAAGACATTTACATTCATTACAGTTTTATGAAAGAAATTTATTTGAAAAAAGCACCTCAAAAAAGATATCTTTCAACATATTATATGCTAGTAGCATTGACGGTACAACATGTAAGACATTAGATAAAATAAGGTTAGGTTTAGGATTGAGGTTAGTGATAAGATTATAGATAAGGATAGAAACATGGTGAGTGTTAGGATTTGGGTTATACTTAAGGTTAAGGATGTAGCTAGGGTTATGGTTATAGATGGAATTAGGGTTAGGGTTGGAGTTAGGAATAAATTTATGACTAAGATTAAGACTAGGGTTGTGATTAGGGCTAGAGGATGGATTAGGGTTAGACTTAGGCTTAAAATTAGAGTTTTGGTTGGGAATTTTAGGTTAGGATTAGGGTTAAGAATGGGGTTAGAGATAAAATATGGGTTAGGGTAATGATTAAGATTAGGGATAACATTAGGGTTAGAAATAGAATTGGGGGTATAGTTGGTCTTAAGGTTATAACTAAAATCAGGATTAAGGTTAGAACTAGGGTTAAGGTTAAAGATATAATCAAGGTTAAGAGTCGCAATTATGGTTAAGGTTAGAAATAGGTTTAGTATTAGAGTTAGGGTTAGGATTAAGGTTAGTGTTATGGATAAATTTACAATAATGTTAGAATTGGGTTTAGGTTATAATTAACATATTTATATTTAATAATCTAAATAAAATATGTCTATATATGGACCTAACAGTGATATTATTTATTAGCCTAATTTAACCTTATCTCTAACCTTAAGAGAGCACTAACTATTAGAGTTAAGGTTAAAAGGAAGTTAAGGTAACATAACAAATTCCTACACTAGTCTTGAGAAGAGGGTTATACAAAAGTTTTTAGATCTTAATAACAATTGCAAATTAAATAGAAATAACACAAATAACATTCATACCATAACATAGTGATGTACACAGGAAAAACCCTTTAAGGAGAAAAATCCCGCACTCTAAAAATTGCTCTATATATTATTCATAATCAACGAAATAATATAAAATAATTGCAAGGAAATATTCTCACCGGGGTATCACCAACCAAAGATCCAGAGGTAACTCAATCATTATAAGACTCTTACACATAGCCACCATCTCATACACTTAATGTATAGGAGATACAATACATGAAACCTTCAAATAAATTATAAAACACTGAGCTAAAACACCCAAATAGTGGTGTCCAACTTATCTCCAATCCAAGGTACCCTATGACATGTCAAAACACACATTAATACGTTAACTCCCCTTTCAACTCATTTGTATGTCTAACACATTTTTTATATTTCCTATTTTTAGAGACCCAACTTCTAGAGGTCATAACCATTGATCCAAGGGTTTGATTGACAAAAAAATTGAGCATAGGAAAACTCATGAAGTACTTTATCAAGCTTTAACATGCTACCTAATAATGACCCCTTTCGAGCCTAAAAAGGCCTCGAAGGCCTTCAAAATTGACTTTGAAAGTTTCAAATATAAAACCTTTAGTATGCTTAAATCTAGACATGATTTTGTAACAAAAATTTATCAACATGCTTATTTAGCAATATGTAGCTTTGGAATTTTGAACTAATTGATCCTTAAATGTAAACTTACTATAAATAGTAATCTTAAGTAATTTCAAGGTTGAGACACAATTTTCCTAATATTCTCCCACATGCTGAACACCTTGTAAGAGAAAAGGGAGTACTTGCACCATTATTTAATTACTAGGGGCCATGAGACCCATAGACTTCAAACATCTAAAGTTTTTTGTGTTGATTGCCTTAGTTAAAGATGTGTGTGTTTTGTGGATCTGCTAGCTCCAACACAACACTTCAATATGTCATTGCATTAGTGAAATAACATGAAATATAAGAGTTAGAACACATATCAATCACCAAAATTGACATATTTCTCCCTATCTAAGAAGAGTATGAAATTTATTATAATTGCCCTCGGATTATGCATAAATCAGTGACAACATCATGCTTAGAATGGAATATTTAACTAAAATGCAAGCTAAATGTTCAATCAAAGTTCATTTTAGAGCTCTAATTGAAAGATATAATTACTATGAATCAAAATGCATTAAGAATTATACAATTTTAGAGCAGCATAAGGATGTAATTAAAATTCTAAGATTATGGGCCCTTTGAGCTCAAAATTCATTCCATTTATAGAAGAATTTGAGGAATAAGAGGCTAGGATTGAATTGTGAAGAGAGGTGGAGATTGAATCTTTGATGATCCATGTGAGGTGATCCAAGTGATTTAACTCTCATTGGCTAGGGAATTGACTTTCCCTTTTGCAAGTGAGGAGTTGTAATTAGGATTTTATTTAATTCCTTTTTAATTAACTACCTTAGCCATGTATTTGTTTGTTTTGATTTAAATGATTTTTTTTTAATTGACTAAGGCAATTAATGTAAATTAGTGATAAGTTCACTTAGGAGATTAAATTTGATTTAAATGAATTATGCCAATTAATTGAAGAATTATCTTGACATAATTAGGGGTGTGATCACACTTAGGGAAAATAGGGTCTCTGGTCAAAGCATGCCAAATTAGGATGGTTACATTTTCCTCTCTTTGAATTGATGTGCGAGAAGTGCATTGATTCAAAGAATGATTGATGTTGACTTCAGAAAGTTTGAGAATTCTGCACTTGATTGAACAAAATGTCTGATGAGATCGGTCTCGCACTTGATTGAACTAAGACTGATAATATTGAATTTGAACTTGATTGAACAAAGGTTAAAAAAGATCTTGAAGATACCAATTCTGAACTTGATCGAATGAGAATTCATAATACTGACGCCGAACTTGATTGAACGAAGGTCAGTACGAAGCTTCTAGGAGCTAAGAGGTATTAATTCTGAACTTGATTGAACAAGAATTGATAATACTGACTCCGAACTTGATTGAATGAAAGTTAGAATGAAGCTACCAGGAGCTTTAATAAAGATCTTAAAATATGTAGACATAGATATCTAGCTTGTGAGAACCGAAGCCTTCTATCTAACAGTTCTGACTTGATCGAAGGAAATTGCCATGCTCCTAGTCTTTTGATGGTGAAGTTGTTTTAATGCTTTTTAAGCAAGAATTTGGATGATTTAAGTGTGATCATGCCCCCTCAAGAACGAAATCAAAGGAAAAAAATAAAACCCCTCTATAGAATGATATATCACTTGAACTGATCGATTGGATCGAGAAAGAATCAATTAGAAGAAATAAAGAAGCGGAGGTGTTTTAAGAAAAAACACAATTTTACCAAGTTAACTACGTTAAAATGCAAGTTTTGAGTTTGATAACATGATGTGCGGCTAATACTTTGATGAATAATGTGTCATTTGATGATAGAGAACCTGAAAAATATATTGTGTAAAGCCTGCCAATCAATTTCGGAACATGTATATCAATTCTGCATTTTTTTGAAGTTGTCGTAAAATGTGTACTATGTTGTTGAAAACATTGTTTGCGCCTTCGATTTCATTCCCGATAGATCAGAGAAGAACAAAATTGAATTTTGATAGTCTGGGAGGAGTTCCAGAGCTCCTAAATAGCTCAAAAAGTTTAATATATATCCCAAAATTTACTTTTTACCCATTCATTTTCACTTTTGTCTTTAGTAAATTCAGAGCTCTATAGAGAAGATGGTGGTCCCCGTGGAGAAGCATCGATTCGAGCTTGCCCATCGACATCAACACTCGGCCAATTACACACTGCCAATGAGTACCTCAATACCTACATTTTCATGTTTCTAGATTCCAATTTTGATTTGTTCCATCATTGATATATTTGAGATAATTGTTTCTGATCTTGATACGTTCCTGGTTTCTCTTTCTTTGATAGATGTTTAGATTGATGCACATGTGATTATGTACTTGGTTTCTTGATGAGTTAGAATAGATTCATGTGATGACATAATTTATGCTTGTTAATTTATTACTGATATATAAATGTTTTAGATGATTCTAGATGAATATGTAAATGTATGTTTTTGAGATTTTCTTTATGCAAATATATGTATGGATGCACTTAGGATGTAGAAATAAATGCAATGCTTGAATTCTTTGTTTTTGTATTTTTCTCTTTCTCATTTATGAATGCAGAATGTATGTCATGGATATGCAACGACATTAATATCAGTAATATAGATTATGTAGTTAACTTGGATTTCGGATGAACCAGGAAATCATTTTGAGCTCAAGTCCTTATGATGTTCTTAAAAATGAATCATGCAATCTCTAAATGCATCTACATGCAGACTCTTAGGTCTGTCACTGATTTGTATATATTGTAGCATTTTTATCATCATTGGGCATTGTTGTAATAAACATCATTGGATAGTATGACTATCACTAATACCCACAAGGTATCATGAAAGTAGGAATACTATGTGAATTGGATGCAATGTCAGAAATAAACCTAAGCATCAAGATATAGAAGCCAGGATGACTAGTCAGTTATCTCCTTTTTCTTTTAAGAATCAGGTTCTGTTGAAGTGTAATGTAAGATATGTGACCCACAATGACCTTTAGTATTTATATCCTTGGGTACATAATGTGTCGTACACCTTACTTAGAATATAATTTAGAAATAGACAAGGAAATCGTTCAACCTCACCATAGTTTACACATAACTAGGATCAATATATATGTGGATATCCACTCATGTTGGAATCTCTTACCATAAAGATCCAAATCACGTGAAATTTATTGGATCATTGAAACATTCACCATATGCAGAAAACCAAGAAAACATTATGCCCCATATCCTTGTGACTCTTTGTCTTTGAATAGATGTCATGGAGTAACTCGGAAGACATAATAATCACCAAATGATTATCAGTCAAATAAAATTCATAACCGCTTACATGCCCCTAGTTTGAAACATCATGGGAACATAAAAGAGTCATAATCAAACCAAGATCAGTCTATGTGTTTAATTAGTGTTGAGAAATACTGTGGATTCATTTTTTCAAGCGCAGTAGAGATTCATCAATCAGAACTTGGAAGCAAGCAATATGTGTTTCATGTCTGAGTATATGAGATTAACTTTGTCAGTGATTGAAATCCAATGTAGTGTTTTGGAACACTAGTTGATTAAAGTGTTGAGAAACACTAGTGATTAAAGTGTTGAGAAACACTAGTATGATTAAAGTGTGTTTAAAGTGTTGAGAAACACTAGTATGATGTATGTTACAGGTAGGTGGTGTTGAAGAAACACCCTTGTTTGTGATAGTGACATTTTGATGCAAGTGTTGAGAAATACTATTTTGAGAGGAAAACCATCCTAGACAGGAACCTAGGAAAACCTAGCAGACATAGACTGAACATGCTAGCAAAGATGCCCCTAGTGCAGAATGACTATTCCTAAGACACAAATGTAGACAAATCCCAGGAAAGGATATGACATTTGTAAGGAATCAAAGTCAACCAAAAGCACAGGGGTGATCGTGAAGGATTAGTATCAGCAGTGCATTGATAGATGGAGCATAGAGTACGAGTGATGCCTGTTTGCCAGGTTTTCACCACTCGGTAGAGCTTTTTATTTTTGCTACCAAGACGCCTGTTTGCCAGGTTTTTTCCAAGACACTTTTCTCTTTTTCAATTTTTTTGTTATTTTTTTTTTTTTTACTTTTTTTTGTTAGTATCAAGGCGCCTATTTTCCAGGTTTTCACCAAGGATACTTTTTTTCAGGACTTTTTCCACTATTTTTGGATTTCTTCAGGATCAATTTTCTGATTTTTTTGGTATTTTATGAGAACTTTTCCAATGCAGGGGCTCTGTTAGCCAGATGTCAAGCGTAGAACCACTTCAAGTGTAGGGTATTAATGGGATCAAGAAGAACATCTCTGTCAAGTATAGCTAACTGATATTGTTGGAAATATTCAGGACTAACAGAGTTTACTGAGAGGGGAGGGGTGAATCAGTAACTCTTAAAACTTTTATTATATTTCTGCACTTGTATCTACTTAACCATTCATTCATCTGATCTACTGAAAACATGAAAATGTAATCATTCATAACACATAACACAAAGATTGGTAAC
>MU223476.1:1366859-1393381 GCA_018584345.1 Thuja plicata
TGATCTTTACTGAATGCTCGGTAACTGCTGTAGACTGAGTGATGAGCTCGGTAAGCACTTCAAAACCGAATAAGTGTTTTCACTAAGTGCATTCACTGATGCCAAATGTATCATTATTCCAACAATGCTCCAGTCCCAAAGGTTGTAGTAATAACATAAGGCCCCAGCCAGTTGGGTTCTAAACACACTGTCAAATGTGACATGGTTAAAGGATTTAATCACCCTATCAGGAGTGGCCTTGTTAGAGGACTTAGAACATTCTAGTCTGAATGTCACCTTGCTCAAAGGATTTATATAATGACTATTAGGTTAACCTTGTTAAAGGATTTTAACTGATACAATGGTTAGAAAGTAATCAACAGGTTTGATTTGATTCATACAACTTACTTTGCAATCCAGATCTAATTAAGCTCTTATGCTAATTCACTGAGTGGCCTCCATTCTCATCTCAAACTCTAGATCTTCTTGGAAATTCATTAAGCAATCTCTCTCTGCTTCTCTGCTCAACCTTCTTTTCTTAGATCTTGCCAATTAGTGAATTAACCATGCAATCCTATTTCATACTCTACATACATAACTCTCTCCATGAATAACCCCTTGAGGTTATCATATACCTCTCCATCTAGGTCGGATAAATCTTTTGTTGTTTAATCAAGATCATAGATCTTAGGTTAGGTCAGATCCAACGGATCTTTCCATCATTACATTACCATTTACTTCTCCAAAGTAGTCTTTAATTAAATCTTGAATCCATGCATTAATTTTCATTACCCATGCATTAAATAACATGAATCAATCTTTAATTAACTTTACATATCCCAATAAAATCAACTAAGTTGGCCAGAGATCTCAAATCTCATTAATAATCAAAATACTGTTGCTTGGCCAACACTATGTTCTTCCACTCGGTCGCCTCTGTATTCCTTGGCATTTCACTAGTGCTCGGCCATCACTGGCTTCGCTCGACATCAACTTTACATTGCTCGACATCAACTTCGCTTTGCTTGGCATCAACTTCTTAGTGAACTGTCAATAAAAGATAAACAACATATCACTTTGCCAATGTGCCAAATGATCAAGTACCTTTGTGTTTACCCATAACTCAACCGTTTCCCTCGGTCTTCTTGTTATCCTTTTCTTCACATCAATAGATATGGTACTCAAACATATAGAAATAGTCTCACCAGTTAAGGTTTGAAATCAATGACAAAATAATAATTGTTTCCATTGTAGATTTCCAAACAATCTTTCTAACAATAAAAGGTATGAGTTCTCTGGCTGGAGCATGGATAAGGTTTCCATGTGTTTGAAATTTGTGACATGTTTTAGAAAATTGAACATCATCTTTTTCCATTATGGGTCAATAATAGCCAACTCTTAATAGTTTCTTAGCTAACGAAAAGCCATTTGAGTGCGATCCACATACACCTTTGTGAACCTCTATTAATGTGCGGTTAGACTTTTCTTATTCTAAACACCTAAGAAGTGTACTGCCAAGGCCTCATCTATATAAGTTAGTAGTGATGAGGACATAATGCGATGATGTCCTAATTAAAGCTCATTTTTCATTTCTTGATAGGACATGGGGTAAGGTTTGATCAGTAAGATAAGCAATTATTTTGGCATATCGGGATTGGTCTTGGGTATTTAAAGCACAAATCACTTAGGATTCAGGTGTATCAAAGGCTGGAAAGGATAATTCTTCCACCAAGAATTCATAGAAAAATTGGTGTTCTTCCAATTGTAACATGGATGCTAGCGTAGCCATAGCATCTGCAACTTTATTTTCTATTCTTGGTATTTGTTGGAATGTGACAAAGACAAAGTACTCTTTCAAGTCTTCAACCAGTTGTTTGTAAGGCATTATTTTCTCATCTTTAGTCTGATAATCTCCATTTACTTGGTTGATAATGAGCTGAGAGTCACCATACACATGTAAATCTACAATTTTTCATTCCATAACAAGCTTGAGTCTATTTACTAATGCTTCGTATTCTGAGATGTTCTGATTAAGTAAAAACAGGTTTTACAAGGACCCGAAACCTTTACAAAAAAAGAGTTCAGCAGGTTTTACAAGGACCTGCAACCTAGAGTAAAAAGAGAGATATACATTAAAAAGCAGAAACAGCTATGCCAAAGCACCTAAGAAGAAAGGAGCAAAAAAGCAACAACCCGAACAAAAAAGTCCCAAAGATACAACAAAAGACAACAGGGACAACAAAAAGAACCCAACCGGGATAGCAGAATAAATAGCTACATCTCCTTCACCAGTTCCTCAGCTTTGAGGACCATAATCTGCATATTTTTGACCAAGGTCTTGAGCTCCTCCGTTTCTTTATCCTCCTTAGGACTCTTTTTCTTGGAACTAGCTCTAGTGCGCGATCCCGGGCCCGTAGTCTCCATAATCCTGCTATCCTTGTCCCTGTTAATCCTGTCCAGTTTATCCATTAATATTTGTGCATGAACACAATACGCTTTGAGGTTGATAAGGAATTGTTCCCCTATTTTTTTAACCGAAGCCTCCAGTCTTTTTACTTTATTCTTCAGAATCTTAAGTTGTTCCACACTGTTATCCTTTTCCGCTCTATCTTTAATGTCTTTAATTTGTCTCTCCATAGTTCCCACCTTATTAGCATACTAAACCTAAGCTTTAGAGTTACCAACAATTTCTTTCATTTCCTTCAAACAATCAGCCACAGGTTTTTCCCCAATCCCCATTCTGTTGAGAATATTAATATCCGCCTGTATTTTATCAACTTGGTTTTTCAGAATAATCTAGTTTTTTGCATTCTGAGATGTTATTTGTGCATGGAAACATCAGTTTATATGCCTTGGGTATTTTTTATCCTTGAGGAGTGATAAATAAAACCCCTTCTCCAGATCCTTGTTGTGTGAAAGAACCATCAAAATACATCTTCCACTGATATTCAGTTAAGTGCATGATCATTTCATCTGGAAATTCAATTATCAAAGGTGCATCATCTTGCAATGGTGAATTAGCTAGTTGATCTGCAAGGACTTGTCCTTTGATAGCCATTCTATCTATGTACTCAATATCAAATTCACTTAGAATTAAGACCCATTTTGCTAGTCTTCCTCTCAATGTTGTTTTACTCAGGAGATATTTGAGAGGATCTATTTTTGCAATAAGTTTCACTGTATGCGAGAGAATGTAGTGTCTCATTTTCTAGGATGCAAAGACAACCGCTAAGCAAGCTTTTTCAATAACACTATAATTGAGTTCATAAGACACTAAGGTCCTGCTAATATAATAGATTGCTCTTTCCTTTTTATTTTCATCCTCATGTGCTAGCAATACTCCAAGCAATGTGGTCGTAGCTAAGATATAGAGTAGTGGTTTTCTATGAATAGGTGTCATAAGAATAGGAGGAGTAGCCAAGTAATCCTTTAGTTATTTGAAGTTGTTTTCACAATTCTTATCCCATTTGAAAGTAACACCTTTATGTAGCAGTTTTGTGAAAGGTTGCGCTCTATCGGCTAGTTGTGACATAAATCTCCTTATGGACTGGAGTCTTCCTTGAAGTGTCCTCATTTGAATGATATTGCAAGGAGGTGACATTTCTAGTTTAGCATTTAACTTTTTAGGGTCCACCTCAATTCCTTTAACTGATACAATAAAAACTAAGAGTTTCCCTGATTGGATGCCAAATGCACATTTCTTTGGGTTAAGCCTGAGTTGAAATTGCTCCATGTGATCTAGTATCTTTCTCAAGTCTTCAATATGATTTGTTCTGATTTTTGACTTGGCTAATGTATCATCCACATAGTCCTCCATGTTTTTGTGCATCATATCATGGAAGATTGTTGTCATAGCTCTTTGGTATGTAGCGCCAACATTATTTAGTCAAAATGGCATGAAATTCCAGCAAAATGTTCCCCATGTGCATGTAAGTGTTGTCTTTTCTTGGTCCTTAAGAGAAATCTTAATTTGGTTATAGACCGAGAATCCATCCATGAGAGAATACATCTGATATCCCATTGTGAGATCTATAATCATGTCAACATTTGGTAGCGGAAAATCATCTTTAGGAAAAGCTTTCTTTAGGTCTCTAAAGTCTGTGCAAATCCTGATAGATTTATCTATTGTTAGAAACTGGTACCACATTAGAGATCCATCCTGCATAAGTGACGACTCTTATGAATCCATCTTTCAATAGTTTTTCTAGTTCTGCTTTCACTAGTAATGCCACATATGGGTGCATCTTCCTTAATTTTTGTTTTACGGGTTTGATCCCAAGAGCTATAGATAAATGATGCATTATTAATTCGGGGTTAAGTCCAGGCATATCAGTGTAAGACCATGCAAAGTTGATCTTCTTCTCTTTGAGGAATTCAGTGAATTGTATCTGTTCTTCTTTGGATAAGGATTGTGTTAGGTGAACAAATTGAGGAGCTTCTGATGTTCCTAAATTAACTGGTTGTGTCAGTTCTATCAGAACTGAAGATCTTTCTTGAAAGTGCTCAGGGAGGATATCAAGAATCTCATCTTTTGGCACCTTTGAGAGGTTTTCACCATCAGATACGTCTTTTTTTTTTACTATTTTAGAATTTGATACTGCTACAACGTGGTTTTCACCATCAGTTCTTTTCTTCTTTTTTATTTTTCAATTTGTGACTAAGAAACTTAATATCCTTCTCTATCATGTTCACGCTCCTTGCATTGGTGGAAGAAGGATAAGGTTCACAAGAATTTAGATAATAGGGCAAAGTATAGTCATTGGGAAACTTCATGATAGAAGTAGGTTATGAATTGGTCCAATCAATTAAGTTGGGGTTTACCAAGGATAATGATTCAGAGTTTGGTAAGGATAGCATCGCGTCAACATCAAGACTATTAGCTGACAAGACATGTTCCGTTAAGTTAACTTCTACAATGTTTAAATCTTTTAGAGTTGAATCGTCATTAATAGGGTCATTGTTAGTAATATGCAGACCTAACTCTAGCGACTCACTAGTTGAGATTTCTTCCTCTTCTCTCATCAAATTGGAACTCATAGCTTGTATCCTTTGAATATCCTTTAGACCTAGTAAAACACCAGTATCTCCATCAAAAATCTTGGGCAGTGGTATCTCATCCGATTCTAGGACAACAACATTAGGGGAAGTTTTAGAACTCTCTCCTCTCTCCAATAGAGATGCAAATTTGTGAATCACATCTAACTCAATGTCCATGGTAGCATTAGACAGGTTATCCCATTCATAATCATGTGAGTATGTTATTTCATCATCAGATATGTTTAGAAACTCAACAATAGTTGCCTGATGTACCCTATTAGCCACTTGTAGATCAAAGTGTGGTAAATCTAGGACAAGTGAAATTGTGACCAACTGCCCCCAGTTAGGATGTACATCTTTTTGTTGGGGTATTTATTCATGACTTTCTTCTATCTATTGGACTTCTGGAGAGTCTTCTGTTCTTTCTTCTACTCTTTGGACATCTGTTTGTGGCAATAAAGGAACATGAGACTCTTGTTGTGCTACAAAAGTAGGTACATATCTTTCTCCTTGATATTCAGGATACTCTGTCCCAATATGTAATAATATTTCATATGTCCATGGTTCTAATGGTGTTTCTTCTTCTTCATCATCACTTCCTTCGTCAAAGATTTGACCATCTCTAGAAGTAGATTTTTCTGATTTGTTATTGAAACCTAATCCTATTTTGTCTTTAGTGTTTCTGAATTCCATGTGTATAGGTTCAACAAGTCCTTTTCCTTTATCTCCTAAAGGCCCCTTCCCTTTATATCCCATCTATTTGAGAGGTCATATCCTTTACCATACTTTTTTGAGGATATCTCCACATGTTTTACCTCATTTTATTTTTGTTCTCCTTTATAGAGCCAAGCCAAGACTGCTTTATCTTCTTTTTCATCCTCTTGAGAAGTAGAGGATCTAACCATACCAGTTGCTTTATGAATGTCTTGTTCTTTAGATGTTGTAGGCATGAAAGATGAGGAAGGTTTCCTATAAGATCTTGGAGACACGGGAAGTTCTGTCAATGACGGAGTCATGTATAGTTTATATTCTCCCATACTAGTTTCTTCAAGTTTTAGTGTCTTTCCAAAGCTTTTCATCACCATGTATTTAGAAGTTTCAGGTACATATTATTTTGGGACTTCCTTATTATGAGGAACGATACTATCTGCTTTGACATTGTTGCAAGTATAGCTTGAATCTACAAGTATTGTTACTTCCACCCCATTATGTGGGAATTTGATGCATTGCTGGTAAGTAGATGACACTGCTTGCATTTCGTGATTCCAAGGTCTCCCTAGTAAAATGTTATAGGCCAATGGTAGATCGAGAACTTGAAAAATCACATTTCATTCAATTGATCCTATTCTGATTGGTAGAATAATGAGTCCTTTGTATTATATTTCTTCTTCATCATAAGCCTTGATAGTTATCTTACTTCTTGAATCAATGGTTTGTTCTGAAAGACCCAACTTCTTGATTAGATTTAGAGTGCATATGTTCAACCTTGCACCTCCATCTATCAATACACGTCTGACACGAGATTTGTGAATCAAGACTTCAATGTGTAGGGGTTGGTTATGCGGATGATTCAATGACTTGTCATCTTCTGAAAAAAAGAGGTAATGTGGAGCTGAGATATGATTAACCATTTCCTATAACTTGTCTAAATCAATGTCTTGTGGAATATTTGCAGAATGTAGGGCTTGTTCAAGAACTTCCCTATGCACCAAAGATATCTTTAGTAACTCAAATATAGAAATTTGAGCTGAGATTCTTTGCAGTTGGTCTACCAAGTTATAGTTTGCAGATGTGATTATAACTGTTTGTCTTGTTGTTTCTGGTTTGGGAATTGTGACAATAGGTACTTTTGAGGATGTCTCTTGCTTGGATGAGGAGTTAGCTCCTTTGATTGTGACTTGTGCTTGGCTTCGAGTCACCACGTTTGATTGTGTTGATGTGTCTTTAGAACCTTTAATAGTGATCACACTGATTGATTCACTTTTAATGTCCAACATGTTAATCACATTTTCATTATTGGAGTAGGTGTAATTTACTTCATTTCCTTTTCCTTTAGAAGCTTCCCCTTTTTCATAGTTAGGGAATGGTTTGTTAAATATCGTATGATCTTCATTAGTGGTAAGTCCTTCCACCTTGATCTTGCCTCCTTCAATAAGGTCTTGTATAACATGTTTGAGTTTAAGATAGTCATTGGTCTTATGTCCTTTGTTTTTATGAAAGACACAATAGGCATTGTCATTCCACCATCTTGGTTTAACTTCTGGTTCCCAAGGTTTTGAGTCAGAAATTGTGAGGAATTTGTTATCCAAGAGTGTCTTTAAAACTATCTCAAGAGGTTCTCCCAATGGAGTAAATGTTCTTTGAGGTCTAGTCCATGGTTTACTCTTGTTGTTGTCATTGTTTTCTCTTGGTATTGTAGTTGTTACCTTAGCTTCTTTGTTCGCTTGTAATGTCTTTGTTAGATTGAACACTGCTAGTTTAGGATTAGCATTAGATGCGTCTACCACTCCATCATTAACAACATTCTTGTTTTGTTTCCACCACTTAGGTTTGTTGTTGTAGTTGGTAGATTTGTTATCACTTTGGAGTGTGATTTCCCCTTTCTTAACCATGACATCTTCAGTACGGATGGAATTCTTGATCATCATATCAAAGCTTGGTGAATCTTTCATTTGAAATGCATAGTTCATTTCAGGTACCAAGTTGCTAATAAATATTTCCATCTTTTCTTATTCAGGTATTTCTCTTGAGTACCTAGCAAATATTTTCCTCCACCTTTGTAAAAAGTATGTAAAGGATTCACCGGTTCGTTGCTTTGTGTTACATAGATCCATCATGGTTATGTTATGTTGTATATTATAGGAGTAATGTTGAACAAAATTTTGTATTAACTCCTCAAAATATTTCACACTTGGTGTGAGTTTGGAGAACCACTCCATAGCATTTCCGCCTAAACTTCCTGAAAATAGCCTCATTAGATATGTAGGTTCATGCACGTACTCAATGCTTAGAGCACAAAACTCTCTCACATGGTCATGTGGATCAATTTCTCCCATGTATTTTTCATATTTGGGTCTTTCCATGTTGGGAGGAAATGGAACCATGTTGATACTCTTGTTAAAAGGAAATGGACATATGTGGTCCAAAGAGTATTTTTTTGTTGGTTTGACCTTTTCTTGCGTGAGTGTTGCAAGTTCGGATTGCATTAAGGTCAATTATTTGGTGAGGATAGAAATAGGTAATGGTACCTCTTTTTCCTTTAGTCTTTCAACATCACAATCTTTAGGGAGTTTGACTCCAAGAGATGCTAGATGTAGGAAGTATTTCTCCTTGTCTTCACCAATAAACTTTTCCAATGTCCTTTGGAATTTTCTACTTTGTTTGAGTCTGTTGTAATCTACCTCAGGTACATCTTCATTACTATCCAAGTCAAACAAAGGATGGTTGATAATTTTTTCTTCTTCGCTACTACTATATTGATCTTTTTGGTTTTGGTCATTGTAATATTCGTCAAAAGCTCTACTCCATCCTTGATGAGGAGCGTCCATTGCGGGTGGGTATTGATCGAATAGGGGATTACAAGATGTCTCTCCTTGTTGAAATTGTAGTAATCTAGGAGGTACCTCTGATTCTTCAACAATATACTTGTTACGTCTTGTGTTAACCATGAAAGTTGGATCTCAACTTTGTCAAAGGTTTTCCAATAGTGTCAAATAGGATCTCAAATTGTCCAAGTAGTAAAAGTTTGTTTGTGTTTGTTGGAAGTGAATGAATCCAGTGTCAGAGGGTTAGAATGACCTAATAGTGAGATGAGAATCAAGATGTTTTGATAAGTGAGTAGACCACACATTTTGAGACCAATTGTGAGAATCCAAAAGGACATGCAAGGTAGACTTCTAAGAAAGTTATGAAACAACGACAGGCGGACCAGCAAGAGAAACAAGACCAGACTGAAGAGCCAAAAGTGTATCCAAAAGTACTAAATTTCTCTAAGAGACACATGTGCAAGTGCCCACTATCCTAGATGTGACTCCCTAAATGTGAGGTTTGATTTTCCAGATGCGAGCTTATGCTTAACCAGATGCGAGCTTTTCTTTTAAGGATGCAAGCAACTTTCTTGCATGCGAGCCAGGAATGAACATAAGCGATGAATTTCCCTGGATGTGAGATAATGCAACCAGATGCAACCTAGGACAAACCAAAAGTAAGCCTCCGATGTTTTTTTATGTTTTGTCTATTTTTGTCTCGAAGTACGTGAAAAATTGTCTGACAGTAGAGTTTTTATGAGACTTTCCAGTGAGTTGTAAACAACATGTATATCAGGGAATGAAAATTATTGCTTGTTTTCAAGGTGCTTATCTTTTTAGTGAGCTTTTAGGACACATCAAGCAACATTCTTTTGTTAAGAGTGATCAAACACTTTCCCTATTCCCTAGATTCTAAGCATAGAATGAAAATCTTTGCTTGTAGACTAAGGTACACACTCACATGCTAATCAGAATACGACCATCACCAAGCACACAATGGCTCTAGTCATGATGTCGTATTAGCCAACTCCAAATGCAAGTAAGGGCATGAAATGACAAGTATCTTGGGGCAATTACTATTTTCCTTGCACAAAGATTATCCCTTTCAGAGATAAATCGGGTTTGTTTTGACTACAAGTATTTTGTAAGTGTGGGAATTCGTTTGCAATTGTCCCCCATAGAATTGCACAAGGAAAAATTAAGGTGTATAGCCCTATGAGTACTCAAATGTGTTTATTCTCACAAGCAAGATTCATGCAGCTCCGCTCTATACACACTCAAGCATGTTCAAGGAACGACATTGAAATTACAGGAACAAAACTGACTATGTTTTCTGAGGCTTTGGCCTACAAGGAAGCATATTGATTATAGTGAGTTGGAAGGGTTGGCATAAAATTGTCCTCACTTGGGTCATCCCGGGAGATTTTTTCCTCAACTGTTAGGCCCTCTAATGTTTTTGAAAGAAATGAAAAGGATTGGAGAGCTTAGGAGTCTAGATTTCTGATTCTTCAAAAGAAGAAGAGCATACTCTCCTATTCCATGTCATTTTCTCCCACAAACACACCAAACATGTTCATTTCCTCAAACTTCATCACTCAAAACTTAATCCCCCATGACGAGTCTTTGATTCTTCCGCTTGGAAAGAAGAGAAAATCCTCTAGTGAGACTAAGTAATAAACTTAAGTTTGACTTTTAAGTTCCTATTGTAAGAAAGAACAAAGCATATGAAAGCAAATTTGTGTTGTTCAATTTCCCCAAATTAAGGTGATTTTCTTGTTCATTTACTTTTCCAAATTTAGACAATGAAAGCTTGTTCTTTTTCCCACAAGATTTAGTTCTTTGCTTGTTCAATTTCTATCCAAAAATTAGACAATGTGCTTGTTCATTTACCCACAAGATTTTAATGCTTTGATTGTTCAATTTCTATCCAAAAATTAGACAATGAGTTTGCTTTCTTCATTTCCCCAAATTCCTTATCAAATCTTAAATTGACTTGTGAGTTTCTGATTTTCCTTAAAGGAAAAGAGCATAATCCTCTGGAAAATTTACTAAGTGATGGAAAATGTATTTAGTTTTAGAGATTTGAACAAATAGAGGTAAATTTGAGAGGTTTGGCAACCTGCAAACCACAAGTTAGTAGTTACTTTCCACCTCTTTGAGAAAAAAGGCTCTGACAACAACCTGCAATCAAAATTTAGTCTACTCAAGACATAAAAACGCACATGATCAGAATATTAGTGGTTAGACTTTTAAGTTTGCAAATCAATCAACCAAATGTGACTGCTTTTTCTAGATGCGAGCCTAGATTTCCTGTATGCGATACAGGATCTACTAGATGCGATCTTTTACCATATGTGATATAGGATATACCAGATGAAATTTTAGAAATCTCGGATGCGATGTGATTTCCTAGATGCGAGGCTCTTTCCTCTATGCGAGCCTTGATAACTAAAGGTGACTTTGAACCTGAAAACAAAGAACACAAATTAGCCAAAAATGATTAGAAAATTAGGAGAAATCTAAGGATTTGCACTATGGTGGGTGCTAGAAATGTGTGTTTTGTGGATCTTCTAGCTACAACACAACACTTCAATATGTCATTGCATTAGTGAAATAGTGTGAAATATAAGAGTTAGAACACATATCAATCACCAAAATTGACATATTGCTCCCTATCTGGTGCAGGGAACCTCCCCACTTGATGTTTTGATGTTGTTTAGGGTTGGATTAGGAGTTTGTGTGTGTGTTAGAATAAGTTCCACAAGGTTGGAAGCAATGTTAGTTTAACTTCATGTTTGTAAGGGCCTTAGTGCTCATTAGGTGTTTTGGATCATTTTGGCTTCAAATTATGAAAATTTGCCATTTTAGTGAAACATGGGTTAGAGGTATGTTTTAGGACCCTACATATCGTATTTAGGGTCTTGGGAGTCAACATCAACCATCAAGTTGACAAGGAAAGTCAAAATGCATCAAAATGCAAAAAGTTGCTAGCAACTTTTGCAAGAAATGACAAAATGTGGTTAGAACTAATTGTAACTACCTATGCTCGGTATATGAGCATGGAATTGATGTTTTGAAGAGGTCAATGAGAATTTGGATTGAGACACTTAATTCTGACAACCTTGTACAGATGACTGTATCCATTTTTGTGTAATTTGCACTGTGTCTTTGCTTATGTATGGCTGTGTACGGATTGGCATAGGTGATCAGGCTCCATGGTAGTGTAGTATTTTCTTTCAGCTTCCATATACGATAAGTAGTTTGTTTTGAAGTTTAGTAGGTGTTAAGCTTCAAGTTTTTAAAGGTCACTAGTCTGACAGAGACAAAAATAGTGCTACCTAGTTAGAGATGGCTCTAACCTAAAATCCCTCTGGTGGAATTGTCTGAAACCATGGGGGAAGTAGGGTTAGGGTCTGTAGATAGGTTTTATGTTTTATTTTTGGTTGTTTCAATGGATTTTGTAGGCCATAAGTGAAGCCCTATGGCTGACTGGTGAAACCAGGTGAGCTAGGACAGGGAGAAGAACGAATTTGATTGAGCACCCATGACCTTTTGGGGAAGACTTAGTGGAATTTATATATGCACCAGATAGTCTCCTAAAAGGATTCAAAGGTGGTAGGAGGTGAATCCAAGATTGGAGACAAGTTTGTCAATTATTCATGCTGATTGGTCCAGAGGCCTAATTAATATGCTATAATCTAGGGCCTGCAAGAAAGTTGGGTTTTGGGTGCTTCCAGAGGTCAGGGTTTTGGATTATGGCAGGGTAGAGTTATGTCTTGAATATTTTCAAGTTTGTTTGTGGATTCAATTGGATATTTTGTGAGCATTTGGCCAAATTCTATGGAAATACACCTACTAGGAATTAGGCAATTAGGCCTCCTAGAGAAATAGTGACCAATTGGATTGGTAAAGTGTCTTGATGTATTGGGATGATTATAGAATGACCTAGAATGGGTCAAGAAAGGTTTTGAGAGTCTTAGTGAATGTGTGGGAAGATCCTAGACAAAGGATTGGCATTCTAGGGGGAGATCTAGTGGGAAAGACTAGGCTTTTGGTTAACTAGTTGGATTAGTTAGGCCTATAAATCTTGGAGTCTTCAAAGTACCAACTATACCTTGGAACAGAAGTTGGTAGAGAGGATCTTGGAGGTCCTAAAAGAAGGAAGATACAAAAAAGAACAACCATTGGATGGTTGAGTTAGTCATTTAAGAAACTTGGAGTGGAGAAAATCCTAGAGTATCAAACCATCTGCATCAAAGTGGTATTGGAGCCAGAATAGCTTGAAGATTGTGTATGTCTAAAGGGGAGGATAGTCAAGAGGTTGAAAGCATGCATCCTAAGGCCATGAGTAGGAGTGCCATAGTGGAATTGGTTCAAGGCCTCTTGGAGAAGGCTAGTGTGTTCGAGACAAAGGTAAAAAAGAAGATCACAGAATGGGGAGATGAAAGTCAGACAGAAGAGTCATCAAACAAAGGGAAAGAACCTAAGATAGACACAAAATAAAAGGTATTCTTAGATTCCTTCAAGTATTTAAACAAGGATAGCATAAAACACATACCATATTACTATGGCAGCCTGAATGGAGAAGAGTTGTTGGATTGGATTGAAGCCATTGACAACCAATTTGATTACAAAGAAGTCTCAGAGAAGAAAATAGTCAGTTATGCTAAGGCTAGACTCAAAGGATCTGCATTGGTGTGGTGGAACATGATGTAGGATGAGAGGTTAAGCAGTGGAAAGAAAAAGATTGTTTCTTGTGAGAGGATGAAAATCATGTTGAGGACACAATTCTTGCCTACTGATTATGAAATCCAAATATATAAAAATCTCCAAAATCTAAGACAAAAAGAAATGTCAGTGAATACCTACATAGAGGAGTTCCATAAACTAAGCCTAAGGGCTAGGAGACAAGAAGATGAAATGGAGAAGGTAGCCAGGTACCTTAATGGGCTAAGGCAAGGAATACAAGATGAGATGAGCATGATGGCTCCTGACAGTATGCACAAATGTTTCCAATTGGTCTTAAGAGTAGAGGATAGGGCTAGAAGAAGGAATGACTTCCATCAAAGAGGAAGAGGTGGTAGCAATAATAGAGGTTTTCAGAGAGGCAGGGGTAACTTTGGTAGAGGACAAAGCTCTAATAGACAAGAAGACAATCAACCTATTGAGAGTAGTGGAGGAAACCAGTATAGAGGATCTTTCCAAAGGGGAGGATACAAAGGTAGAGGACCACCAAGAGGTAGGTTCCAACCCCAAGGGAGATCTAATTCAGTCTTCACTGGCAGATGTTATAACTACAACCAAGTGGGTCACACAATGGATAGGTGTCCTAAAAAGACTTCCTCATCTTCAATGGGGGATAGAAGGAATCAATTGGTACAAGAGGATGACACTTAAAGTATTACTTCTCCCATCTCCAAGGTAGGGCTAGTATTGGATGGAGAGAACTTGATGTTAAGGAGAACCTTGTTGAAAGTGCCTAGCACTATAGAGCCACCACAAAGGAAGAACTTGTTTAAAACAACTTGTAGGTCTCATGGGAAGATTTTCAAAGTGATAGTGGATTCTGGATCCAGTGAGAACATAGTATCCACATAGATGACCTGGAGAAATTAAAGTTGAGAAGGATACCTCATACCACACCCTATAAGGTTTCTTGGTTGAAAAAGGGTCAACAAATAGTGGTAGATGAACAAACCTTGGAAGAGTTTGAGATTGGAGAGTATAAGGACAAGGCCTTATGTGACATATTTCCTATGGATGCATGTCATCTGCTCCTAGGACATCCATGGCAGTATGATGCCAAAGAAATACATGATGGAGAGAAGAACAATTATGTCATCACCAAACTAGGAAAGAAGTTCCAAATGGATCCATTGCAAGAACCCAATGAAGAGAAGCATGTGGGGAAAAGTGTGATGTTATTGAGTGGTAAAGAGTTTCTAAAGGCTAGGAAGAAGGATAAAAGAGTCTGTTGTGCAGTAGTGGTAAAACCAAAGGAGGGAACTAAGGAGAAAATCAATTTTCCACAAGAGATACAAACATTGCTGGAGAAGTACCATGACATAGTAGATAATGGTTTTTTGAGTGCAATACCACCTATGAGGGAAGTGAGTCATTGGATTGACCTCATTCTTAGAGAAAAATTTCCTAACAAAGCAACATATAAGATGACACCAAGTCAAAATGTAGAGATAACAAAACAGATTTAAGATTTGTTGGATAAGGGGTTAATAAGGAAGAGTTTGAGCCCATGTGTTGTGCCAACAGTACTTTCACCTAAGAAGGTTCGAAAATGGAGGATGTATATGGACTCCAAGGCTATAAACAAGATCACAATCAGATATAGGTTCCCAATGCCCTGGATAGAAGATTTGTTGGACAATTTAGGAGGTTCTTGTTACTTTTCTAAGGTGGACTTGAAGTTAGGGTATCATCAGATAAGAGTGAGGCTAGGAGATGAGTGGAAGACAACTTTTAAGACCAATGAGGGTCTGTATGAGTGGCTAGTAATTCCCTTTGGCCTAAGTAATGCACCTAGAACATTCATGAGGCTCATGAATGAAATGCTAGCAGAGTTCATTGGTAAGTTTGTAATACTTTACCTTGAAGATATTTTGATCTTTAGCAGGTCCAAGGAGGAGCACATGAAGCATTTGGAGATGGTCTTAAGGAAGCTACATCAAGAGAAGTTGTTGGCAAATTAGGAAAAGTGTGAGTTTCTTAAAACTGAACTAGTTTACCTTGGTTTTGTGGTTGCTAATGGATGTATGAAAATGGACCCTAATAAATTTAAGTCCATTTTGGAATGGACTACACCTAGGTCCATAGGGGATGTTAGGAGTTTCCATGGGTTTGCCTCCTACTATAGGAAGTTTGTGAAAAATTTTAGTCATGTGTGTGCCCCTATACTTAACACCATAAAAGGTGGGATCAAATGTAAGTTTGAATGGACAGTGGCAAAAAACCAAGGGTTTGAAATGTTAAAGAAAAGGATTGCAAAGCTACCTACTCTTAGGTTTCCTAACTTCAATCAAATCTTTGTGGTAGAGTGTGATGCTAGCAAGTTGGCTATTGGAGCAATGTTAAGCCAAGAAGGACACCCTATGGCTTTCTTCTCTAAAAAGTTGAATGAGGCTAAACAAAAGTACTCCACCTATGATTTGGAGTTATATGCTATGGTTCAAGCCCTTAAGAAGTGGAGGTACTACCTAATACCTAGGGATTTTGTGGTCTACACTGATAACCATGCCCTAATTTTCCTAAATGGACAAGAAAAACTAAATCAGAGGCACATGAAATGGGTAGAATCATTGCAGGCTTATACCTTTGTTATTAAGCATAAGAAGGGGGTTAGCAACAAGGTTGAAAATGCTCTTAGTAGGAGAGTACTCACAATCCAAGAGCTACAACTAAAAAGTGTAGGATTGGATGATTTGAAAGACCTCTACAAGGAAGACAAAGATTTAAAAGAATCTTATGAAGCATGTGTGAAGTTTCAGTAGGGGTTCAAGGTGGAATTCAGTGAGTTTGTGTTGTAGGAAGAGATATTGTTCAAAGGTCATCTTATGTGTATACCTCAGTGCTCAATGAGGGAAAACATTGTGAAGGAGAAACACCAAGGGAGCTTGGGATGCCACTTTGGAGTGGATAAAACATTGGAGCAGGTACATAGGCATTACTATTGGCCTAAGATGCAGTTAGATGTTAGGAGATTTGTAAAGCAATGTCAGATTTGTTAGAGGGAAAAAGGAAAAAGCAACAACAGTGGGTTGTACCAACCTTTATCTATACCCCAAAGGCCTTGGGAGTGCCTTAGTATGGTTTTTGTTTTGGGGTTACCAAAGACACCTAGGGGTTATGACAGTGTGTTTGTGGTGGTAGACTATTTCAGCAAGATGGCACACTTCATTCCATGCAAGCAAACAAATGATGCTTCTCAAATTGCAGGTATATTCTTTAGGCATATTGTGAGGATCCATGGATTGCCCCTGAATATTGTAAGTGATAGGGATAGTAAGTTTGTAGGTCACTTTTGGAGGACCTTATGGAAGATGCTTGGAACAAACTTGTCTTTCTCTTCAGCTTATCATCCACAATCAGATGGGAAAACATAAGTAGTGAATAGGTCACTTGGAAATCTGCTGAGGTGTCTAACCAAACAACATGGACAATCATGGGATCACATCATAGGATAGGCATAATTTTCATATAATGACTCCATTAATAGGAGTATAGGGAAGATCCCGTTTGAAATAGTATATGGGGTCACTCCTTGGGGAATATTGGAGTTGAGGGATCTCATTTTGAAGGACAAGAGGAGTGCACAAGGAGAGTCATTTGCAGAACAGATGAAGGAGCTACATGATCAAGTCAATAAGACTTTAGCAAAGCAAGTGGAGAAGTACAAATTGAAAGCTGATCAAACTAGAAGGGACTTGCAGT
The DNA here is from genome assembly GCA_018584345.1 of Thuja plicata. NCBI lineage: Eukaryota > Viridiplantae > Streptophyta > Pinopsida > Cupressales > Cupressaceae > Thuja > Thuja plicata. Next base: position 1,383,848 of record MU223476.1, read on the forward strand.
TCAAGGTTTGGGATCTAGTACTAGCCTATCTTAGGAAGGAAAGGCTACCCAAGGGTCAGCCTACTAAACTACTTATGAAAAGGATAGGACCTTTGAAGATTTTGCACAAGTATGGAAAGAATGCCTATGAGGTGGAATTACCTCCTGATTTGGGAATCTCACCCATTTTTAATGTTTGTGACCTATACCCCTACAAGGGACCAACACCAGACATAGGTCAATCTTCTCTTGCAGATTTAGAGGATGATGATTGGGTGAAAGATTTGCCTACCCCAAGGCCATTACAAGTGGAAAGTGTCTTGGACTCTAAGGTGATAAAGAAGAAAAGGAAGTGTAACTACAAGGAGTACCTCATCAAGTGGCAAGGGCTACCTGAAGCTGAGGCCACTTGGATGACAGAGATGGATATTCTGAAACATGGGGTCACCATTGAAGACCTCCTAACTCGAGGGAATTGAGTTATTTTTTCTAGGGGAGTATGGTGTAGGGAACCTCCCCACTTGATGTTTTTATGTTGTTTAGGTTTGGATTAGGAGTTTGTGTGTGTGTTAGAATAAGTTCCAAAAGGTTGGAAGCAATATTAGTTTAACTTCATGTTTGTAAGGGCCTTAGTGCTCATTAGGTGTTTTGGATCATTTTGGCTTCAAATTATGAAAAGTGGCCATTTTAGTGCAACATGGGTTAGAGGTATGTTTTAGGACCCTACATATCATATTTAGGGTCTTGGGAGTCAACATCAACCATCGAGTTGACAAGGAAAGTCAAAATGTATCAAAATGCAAAAAGTTGCTAGCAACTTTTGCAAGAAATGACAAAAAGTGGTTAGAGCTGATTGTAACTACCTATTATCAGTATATGAGCATGGAATTGATGTTTTGAAGAGGTTAATGAGATTTTGGATTGAGACACTTAATTCTGACAACCTTGTACGGATGACTGTATCCATTTTTGTGTAATCTGCACTGTGTCTTTGCTTTTGTACGACTGTGTACGTATTGGCATAGGTGATCAGGCTCCATGGTAGTGCAGTTTTTTATTTCAGCTTCCATATGCAATAGGTAGTTTATTTTGAAGTTTAGTAGGTGTTAAGTTTCAAGTTTTTAAAGGTCATTGGTCTGACAGAGACAAAAATAATGCTACCTAGTTAGAGATGGCTCTAACCTAAAATCCCTCTAGTGGAATTGGCTAAAACCATGGGGGAAGTAGGGTTAGGGTCTGTAGATATTTTTTATGCTTTCTTTTTGGTTGTTTCAATGTATTTCATAGGACATAAGTGAATCCCTATGGCTTACTGGTGAAACCAGGTGAGCCAGGACAGGGAGAAGAATGAATTTGATTGAGCACCCATGACCTTTTGGGGAAGACTTAGTGGCATTTCTAGATGCACCAGATAGTCTCCTAAAATTATTCAAAGGTGGTAGGAGGTGAATCCAATATTGGAGACAATTTTGTCAATTATTCATGCTGACTGGTCCAAGGCCTAATTAATATGCTATAATCTAGGGCTTGCAAGAAAGTTGGGTTTTGTGTGCTTCCATAGGTCAGGGTTTTGGATTTTGATAGGGTGATGTCTTGAATATTTTCAAGTTTTTTTGTGGAGTCACTAGGAGATTTTGTGAGCATTCGGCCAAATTCGATGGAAATAGGCCTACTAGGAATTAGGCAATTAGGCCTCCTAGAGAAATAGTGACCAATTGGATTGGTAAAGTGTCTTGATGTATTGGGATGATTATAGAATGACCTAGAATGGGTCAAGAAGGGTGTTCAGAGTCTTAGTGAATGTGTGGGAAGATCCTAGACAAAGGATTGGCATTCTATGGGGAGATCTAGTGGGAAAGACTAGGCTTTTGGTTAACTAGTTGGATTAGTTAGGGCTAGAAATCTTGGAGTCTTCAAAGTACCAACTATACCTTGGAGAGAAGTTGGTAGAGAGGATATTGGAGGTCCTAAAATAAGGAAGATCCAACAAATAAAAACCATTAGATGGTTGAGTTAGTCATTTAAGCAACTTGGAGTGGAGAAAAGCCTAGAGTATCAAACCCTCTGCATCACTATCTAAGAAGAGTATGAAATATGATATAATTGCCCTCAGATTATGCATAAATTAGTGACAACATCATGCTTAGAATGGAATATTTAACTAAAATGCAAGCTAAATTTTCAATCAAAATTCATTTTAGAGCTCCAATTGAAAGATGTAATTACTATCAATCAAAATGCATTGAGAATTCTACAATTTTAGAGCAGCATAAGGATGTAATTAAAATTGTAAGATTATGGGCCCATTGAGCTCAAAATTCATTCTATTTATAGAAGAATTTGAGGAACGAGAGGCTAGGATTGAATTGTGAAGAGAGGTGGAGATTGAATCTTTGGTGATCCACGTGAGGTGATCCAAGTGATTTAACTCTCATTGGCTAGGGAAATGACTTTCCCTTTTGCAAGTGAGGAGTTGTAATTAGGATTTTATTTAATTCCTTTTTAATTAATTACCTTAGCCATGTATTTGTTTGTTTTGATTTAATTGATTTGTTTTGATTTAATTGACTAAGGCAATTAATGTAAATTAGTGATAAGTTCACTTTGGAGATTAAATTTGATTTAGATGAATTATGCCAATTAATTGAAGAATTGTCTTGACATAATTAGGGGTATGATCACACTTAGGGAAAATAGGGTCTCTGGTCAGAGAAGACCAAATTAGGGTGGTTACAAAAGAATCTTTGAAATTCATCAAAGTCTCTATCTTAACTAGCTTCACTCTACCAGCCTTGACCATATCTCTGACAAAATGGTATTGAAACATCAATGTGATTCGTCATGATGTGAAATGTCAATTTCTTAGCTAGTCAAATTGCACTTTAACTATCACTATAATTATCATTCAACCTTGTTATATTTTAATATTTGAACACAATCTCTTAATCCAAATGACTTAGTTACAAGCATGACTAGCTATCATATAATCAACTTTTATGGTGGGAAAGACAACCATATCTTGTCACTTACTCATCCAACTAATTGCAATACCAAGTAAATAAAACACATAAACACTAGTGTATCTTCTAATATCAACATAATATGCCCAATTTGAATCCATATTTTTAACTGTGGTGTTAGTACAAACAACGATAGGAAAGACAAAGATGAATTTCCTCCCTTGAAAAGTAGAATAAACTACCCCAAGGTTGTAGGAGGTTGTTTCTCAATCATGTGGACAGGTCAATCAGAACAATGTGAATGTTCACAAGGATGCATTTTCTAAAAAATAAGTGGAAGTAGCTAGATTCCATAGATTTTTTAGGATTCCTTTCACTGTCACAACTTTAAGTTTTCATACTTTTGATAGGAATGTCTGCAACAATTCAAATCTTAAGAAATGAACTAATTTCTAACCTAGAATAATCATTGCATTAAAATATATTAGAAAAGATATAAATGGTGTACAAGAAATAAAGAAAATAATATCTAAAGCTACTTCAAACAACGATCAATCAAATGGGAAGTTGCTAAAGCAAAAGAATAGATCAAATCATTAAACCATGCAAATACGAACTAGAAACCCACAATTCATATATAAGCACAATGCATCGTCAAAGGAAATTAAAATAGAAAATAATTTCTCAGAGCTCATCGAACCACAAAGCCATTACCCATGTGCACATGTGAGATGAATTCAGCCTTCACATCCAAAAATAAATATGATTTACTCAATTTATTAATTAAAACAAACACACATTTGAAGATCACCACCAACTATCACATCTATTAAGAAAAACTAGCAACACATAAATGGCTCCAAATCTCAATTTTATTTCAAACTTACAAAGTCAGTAGAAATTACACACTAAGGTTAAAGCACCACTTAGTATTTGTGTTCACCCAAAGAATTCCCAACCCTTAATAAAATAATAATGGGTTTAAGTATTTTTTCAATTACAAAATGCCAAAACCTGTAACTAGGGTTTATGGGTGTTATTCTAGGTCTAAATAAATTTAAAGTTGCAAATTAACAACTTGAACCTACTTATAAACTAAATAATAATGCATAGACAACTTGTGTGTGTTGTTTATTGACCTGTTGAACCTTAATTTGATCAAGATGTGCCCTATATTTGTGGAAATAATTGGCAATTCTAGTGGTGAAATGTAGCTCAACCCCTATTACAATTTTTACATTTTTGTGGGTCCACCAGCGGCTACAAACTTCAGTTAACTTGTTTTTTAACCCAATTTACGTATTTATCATACCTCTAATGTTCAAAAATCTCTAAGTTTGGCCCCCAAAACCACATCAAAATTGATGATTATTGTTGGTGCAATTTTCACACTTGTCAGCAATTTCAAAATTTGCAAAATGAACAAAATTGCTTACTACCTTTAATAGATGCACAACAAGTTTTGAAAACACTTGATTGAATTTTCTTGTCACCTCATTGATTTCCTATATATTTGGAGTCTTCATATATTTCACCTTTACTTCCTAATTTTTTGAAAATTTTTTCAGTTTCTTATTTTTATCTTCAAATTGCGAGAGCTCCTTCTTCATATTTTACAATTTGTATTTTACCCCACCATCCAATACATAGAATATTTGTTACATTAATCATGGAGGAATATTGAAATTCATATACAATATTATCAATACTATGAATTTGTTCTTTAGCATCCCGGAATGTGCATGAGATTTCTCTGACAAAATCCTCAGCACGTTAAAGTTAAGTATTTAGAGATTCCCCTCTTTTGAAAATCATATCTATTATCTGCTTATAAATTTAATTACCAACTTTATTTCTCTCACCCACTCTATAGGCATCGCTACATCTTCTAGCTCAAAAATTTCCACCTTGAGGATTTTTTCAAGCTAGTGGACTTTGGTGTTCACAAAATGGTAGATAATCATCCCACATCAGAATTGTTTCCTCTATGTTTGTGCCCACATCTTTCCTAGTTTTCATATTGTGAAATTTTTAAGTTGACTTGCTATATATTGGTATAGAGTCAACACCTTCTTTATTAATTCCTCTCTCAATTCCTCTATATATCTTCTCCATTCTAAGGCTATGGGTAAAAATGTGTTAGAACATGAAAATTTGACTCATGCACCTAGCGCTACTTGCAAGCTTGATGAGGGAGTTAAGGGGTCCACTGGTCTTATTAAATGACCAATATATTTCTTGACATTAGTGATCTGTATTTTCATCTTTTGTCATACTTTGGAAAATGGTTATAACAACCTCTTGTAAAATATTATTTTCTTCTTCCCTCGTTGGTACCTTGAGATCTATCTCTTGTAGCTAATAATCCTCTTCTTATATTTCTTCTACATATTTTTCCATGACAAGGATGTCAATCTGGGCCTTCCAATTCCCTTGAGTGCCTATTGTAACTTCAGATATTCTATAAGCCTTTATCCTAGACTTGATATCTTTGAAGGTTACACCCAAAATCCTCAACTTAGACTTCCTTGTAACTCCTTTTTCTTTTAAGTGTATGATTTGATACAACAACATAGGAGTGGTGCTTGTTGTTGATGGTGCATAGGTTCTTGTATCTAATATATTATCTTCTTATTGTGTTCTTGGGGGAGGTTTTGATCTAGTCAAAGGAGATTATTTGAATGCTTGGGCATGTGCACCAAGATGATGAACAAAAAGAAGGGTATATGTGGTCACTTTTTTCCTGAAATCAACTAAACCTAAACTTGAAGGAGAAAATTGAGACTCGTGCACTCATAATTTGAAGATAGTGAAAGATCAAGAATTGTATTACTCTAAATATAGTTTCTAAAATACTAAAATTTTTCCAAAATGGATAAGATAAAGGGGATCAAATCCTTCCTGCATCAAAAAGTGTTCCTATTTTTTAAAATAGCAAAACATAACATAGCATATGATATGCAGGTCAAAAAATATATTTGCATTTAGTATTTTTAAAAACCCTTTGGTGGAAAGATAGATAAGAGTGTGTAATAGAAGTGTCTTTTTTCTAATTTTTATTGAGTTTTTTTCTTTATGAATTTTCAAAGTGAATGCATCTTAGAAATTAGATGCCTATTCGTGAAAGTCAAATAGTTTGCACCAAACTAATCAAAAAAATTATAAAAAATATAAAAAAGAATAAAAAGAATGAAGTATAGAATAATAATATATAATTTATTTCAAATTTGGAAAAGTAGGGCAAAAATTATTAAAAAAAAGTACATGTATGTCTCTGAGAAGTTTGGAAACACTAGTAAAAGAAATTAAAAATTCATAGTTAATGTTATTCAAATCAATAAAAAAAATGATATAATTAGAAAGCTCAAAATATGTGGGAAATTATGGTGGTAATTTTACAAAATACCTTGTTGATAACATGCAAACTTGAAGACGAGGAAGTTGAGAAAACACGTTAAAATGATGGAAATGAAGCTCCCAAGCCCCAACCTTGTCATCCAAGCCTAATTACAAGCCTTTATGTGTACACGCTTTTAATTCAAAAACTTGACTAGGTTTTTATACATAAAAAACATGATCAGATCATTTTAACTTGTACACTTTTATTTGACATAAAGTCATATAAATATAGATATGTACATATATGTTTGTATATATATGTATATGTATATGTATATGTGTATGTGTATGTGTATGTGTATGTTTATGTATGTATGTATGTATATATACATTATATATAAGTATGTATATATATGATCTATATATCTATGTGTTTATGCGTGAAATCAAAATCCCTGAGTGAATGCAGTCTTTGTGTCCTAGGAAATAACATTTAACAACATGAAGAATGAGGGAAGTCAATCATTCAATCTATCTATTGGCATCCTTGAGAGAATATATTGTATATGACAAGTCAATTGAAGGGATACTTAACTGCATTACCTTAGCATTTTATGATTCTTTTCTCTCTCTTGTGAGGAGTGTGACGGGGGATTCGCCCTCTATGAGATCATATTTCTTGAGGTGCCTCCCTGTTAATATTCCCTCTTGTCTCCAATTTATCATTGATTAATGGTTGTATGGATTTGATACATATTTTGACTTTATGCAATGAACTGACTATAGTTAGTGATTTGGGATCCATAGTAACTAGGTGCAAACCCAAACTTGTGCCTACTTCTATGGGAAATTGGCATGATCTAATAGGAGACAATCCATGGGTTTCAAAAGGGGTTGTTGCACTATCACCTACTTGTTGGAAATTAAATGCTAGTAGACTTGAGCTATTTATGCATATTGTGCTTGAAAAAATAGACATTTCCAAGATAAAACCTCTTGATTCAAATTTTGAGGTCATAATAGGGATTTACAAATATCTTCACTCTCTCTCTAGCTTCCTAATGCTAATTTAATTATCCCCTTATCCCCTAAGAAGGTAGAAGCGGTGAAGGACAAAATTGTTCACATTCATCCAAAAGTCATTTTATTCTCAATGTATGAGTCTCTTGGAGTTCAAAAACTATAAGAAGTAAAGAAAAGGAGGTTTTTGTTTGAAGTGACAACTATTTGCACAAGATTCAAGGAGGAGAGGGTCTATTCAAAATAGGTTTGTAGATATTTATCGTTGGATATCTTGTATATCTAAAATTCTCAACAAATAGAAGGAATAAAATTGTGAAAGTTGTAGTTAGTGATTTAGGATCCATAGTAAGTAGGTGCAAATAAAAACTTATGTCTGCTTCTATGGGCAAGTGACATAATCTAATAAGAGATAATTCATGGGCTGCAACAGGGATTATTACACTATCACTTTCTTACATAAAGAAAATTATAGTGGACTTGAGTTGTTTATGAGCTATTCTCTTGGAGTGATAAACCTTCCCAAGGTAAAACCCATTGATGCAGATTTAAATTCATAACAATACTTTAAAAATATCTTCACCATTATTACTCTCTCTCTCTCTCTCTCTAAAGGTATCTACCTCTCCCTCCCTCTCCTCTTTATCTCTCTATCTTTCTCTCTCTATCTTCCCAATAAAATTATACTTTTCCCTTTATATGATGAGAAGATGGAAGGAGTGAAGCACTAGGTCAAGTTAAAGTTCATCCAAAAGTCATTCTATTCTCAATGCATGTCTCTTGGATCTCAAAAACTATTAAAATAAGTAAAGAAAAAGGATGTGTCTATTTCAAGTGACAACTATCTAAACAAGCTTCAAGAAGGAGAGGGTATATTCAAGAAATATATGTATATAATTATCATTAGATATCCTGTATATCCATCCTTCAAATTCTCAGTAGGTAGAAGGCATCAAATTGTGAGATCTTTTTTATAGTCTCAATCTTGTGAATCCACTAAACCAAGATTTTTACACAATAAATGAAGTTTTAGACATGTGAGAAATTATCTTCCCAGGAAAAATCCCACAACTGAACTTTCATGCATCTAAACTATCACCCTTGCCACTCACTTCAACCATTGTCTTTCCATTTTTCTCTAAAACAATAGTGAAAAGCCATAGATTCATGTCGACCTACATTGAAGAATCAATAAATTACCTTCCATTAAGATTTTTCACATCAAAGATAATTTTAATTATAATTCAACTAAACTATAATATTTTAATAATTTGTTTGAAAGATTTATTCAAGAGAGCTACTATAAGGTCAAATTTTCTTGATATCCTAAACCTTTGGATTCTAGGATACTATTGGACTTATTGTTAGCAATGTATGAGTCTTTTGAAGATTAAAAAAAATGATGAGAAGTATTAAATAAAAGGAAACCTATCTATTTCAAGTGATGATTATTTGCACAGACTTCAAGTAGAAGAGGGACTTTTTAGGAAATGTTTGTATGAATGCAATTATCAGATGCACTCTTTTCAAATATGTACACTAACAATAATATTATAAGATTATGAGATACATCACATTAAAGTGGTTTCACAATCACATATCATCTAAATATTAATCATACTTACTAAAAGTTACCCATCCATAAACCTAAGCAATTTTATCTCCCCTCTCTCTATGTCTCCTGAGAGAGAGAGAGAGAGCATTGGTGATCTGGGAGACTTCTGTTGTGGTGTTTAATGTTTCCATGTTAGTCTATCTTTCTATATCTCCCCAAAACTTGCTTGAGTTCCTTTGAGATGCCACCCTAAAAAACAAGGTGATTTTCAATGCTCTCATAAACTACGTCACCATATTTTGAGCTTAAACAAATTTCTTTTGTTTTTTTCTTAATGGTTACTTTGTTGTTTTGTATTATCACTAATATGAGATGATGTAATGTAATGGGATATTCTATCTAATGATGGATAGGTACAAGATGTTAGATTCGCTGAACTGCAAATCTTCCCAAGAAACCTGCATGCATGGCTGTCACATAAACAGAAGCAAAAGACAGAAGATAGAAGAAACAGCTATGGCGGCCGATAGGCCAGAGACTGCAAAACCATGTTGCAAGAAAAATAATCTTCTATTAACAATGATGAAAATAATACAATCTCCTTACTGAAATGAAAGAAGTGAATCCTTATAAAAGGAAACACGAAACCCTAAAGGCTAAAACCCTAAAGAATTATAAAGC
>MU223476.1:1393429-1411067 GCA_018584345.1 Thuja plicata
ATTTAATTATTAGCTAACATATAACTACTCTAACACCCCCCCTTAAGTGTAACTTAGGGAGAAGCAAAACTGCTAAACTACTGCAGAAAGCAGAAAAGAAGGGTCCCGACAACTAGGCCTGATCAGGTACCCAAAATATAAAAGCAAACTAGATGAAGGAAACAGAGCCTTCAATCTAGGGAAAAGGTGTCCCAGAGAAAGGAACAAGAAAAGAGCAAGAAGCATCTCCGAAGCATGTCTGAAAACTCTGTTAGAAGATACTGCTGGAACCCCCACTGAAGTGCATGACCAGGTAGAGAAGACAAATGTCTGAAGAGCTGATCAATCGAACTAGGAAGCAATAGAACCAACAGGTGGACCCCCCCCATAATGCTGAACTGGGAGAGGTGACAGGAACACTGAAATGCAGTACCAGAAACAGCTGCAGAAGAAGAACCAGGAACACCAATAGTGCAACAGAAGCACACACACAGGATAAAGGGCGGTGTCACCGACACACAACATGGGCTAATTTCATGGAAGGTACACTCACTTGACAAAGGTGGATGCGCCTAAAGTGGCATAAACATCATAACCCCCCATGGCACTTTATAACAGAGTGCGAGTATAAAAACTGAACAAGGTGTACAAGATCCCAGAAAAGCAGAAGTAGGCACTTTATCTCAGTGTGTTTTTAGAACAAAAATGCATCAGAAGAGCTTACAAGCTCAGAAGTCAGAAAGAAGAGTGAACTATGAAACCAGAAGAAGAGATCCCTGGACCTGTAGAACCAAGCAAACCACCAGAGTGCATAAACTGAAAAACTTAGAGGAATGAAAACCTAGAGTAGAATCTGGAAAAATAACCTCTGCCACTGAATAGCACACTGAACCAGCTTTTCGAAGATATCTCGTTTGCCAGAAAAGGAGTCCGGATGAGCTAGATATGACTCCCGAAAGGCAAAAAGAGACATCAGACTTCAACAACAAAAAACACTATCGAAACAATGGAACCAAAAACCCTAACCTCCATCATCAGAAAGAGATTTTTGACGGTATATGGAAGTCAGAAAAAGACCCCCGTATGCTCCCTGTAGAGTGAAAAAGGCCCAGGTACCCCCAAAAAAGCAAGAAAAGAGCCCCAGGGGCTAAAAAAATTGAGCCCCCGGGCGCATGGTGCGCGCCGGGGGCTGGGCCGCAGCCCCTGATTCCCCATATGACTGTGCGCTAAGGTATTGAGGCCCGCGGGGGCTGGCAAGTAACCCGCCACCGGCGGGGCGGAGCGGGGGCTGAGGAACCGGGTGGAGCGGTAGAAACACCGAGCGGAGCAGGCATGCAGACGCTGTGGGCGGCGCAAACACATAGAGGCGCCACTGTGACCGGTGGAGGTGCACGGAGGAGCAGCGGGGGCCGCGGGGCACCGGTGGCGATGCGGGTGCAGGCCGCAGAGTCCAGAGGAAGTGGAGCTTGGGCTGGGAGGCGGTGGGGAAGAGCAGCGCAGGTCGCAGGAAAACAGAGGGGCCACCGGTGGTGGCCGAGCCCCGGTGGGGCGGTGGCGGCCCCCCAGTGGCGCCTTATTAAAATCACTACGCGCGGTAATAAACTAACAAAAAACATTAAAAAAAATATGTTTTTTTAATTTTTTTCTTGATTTTCGTGTCCGTACGACCCTTGGGAGGCCGAAAAAATTCTCCAGATGCCCCGGTGTCCAAAATGGACAAACCTTATATGGATTCTAGGGTTTTTGGGCCTTCTGGACGCAATGGTAGTGTCCGTTTGGGCTCAAAGTGCCTCAAAAAATAGAGACCCCCCAAAACCACTAAAAAATGCCAGAAAAAGCCTGGCGAGCTTCAAACCCTCGAATGCTTCAGAAAAGACTCGAACAGCTAGCAGCAAGAATGCTCTGATACCATGTTAGATTTGTTGAACTGCAAATCTTCCCAAGAAACCTGCATGCATGGCTGTCACATAAACATAAGCAAAAGACAGAAGATAGAAGAAACAACTATGGCAGCCGATAGGCCAGAGACTGCAAAACCATGTTGCAAGAAAAATAATCTTCTATTAACAATGATGAAAATAATACAATCTCCTTACTGAAATAAAAGAAGTGAATCCTTATAAAAGGAAACACGAAACTCTAAAGGCTAAAACCCTAAAGAATTATAAAGCGCCTAAGTGAAACTTAAGCCTAGAGTATGATAAACTAATAATTAAATGATTTAATTATTAGCTAACATATAACTACTCTAACACAAGAAGTGGTAAAAATTTCCAAGGAGAGTGATCTTGGTAACAGTGTTAGTAAACTAGGTGCAAGAATAAGTGTAGAAACTAGCCTAAGATATGAGAAGTGGTTGCTTTCACCTGTATTATATTGAAATTGACATGTTTTAGTTTATGTTTTGATTTTGAAGGATTTTAATTCAAACTAGACCATTTTAATATTGAAGAATACTAAATAGATGCATATGGGTCTCTTATAGTGTATGTCGGGGGCTCTTTGGTAGTTCCAAAATATAGAAGGGGCTTAAACACTTTACAAGTAGAATATTTCTCTTCAATTATATTTTGTCTCACATCTTTGAGATTGGCATGATGAATCCAATCTGAAATCTTTTCACTTGTATAACTGACATTTTTAAACTTCAAAAGTTCAAGAGGACCAAAATGAAGCTCAAAAATACCGTCAATTATATTTTGGATTCCAAGGCCAATGATAACCATGTCTTTGAGTAGTCCCAGCTACCAAGGCCAATGGTAACTTGGTATTCTTAGTTTCAACAACCAAGGCCAATGATAAATATGTCCTCTCAGCTCCTAGAAACCAATGGTAATGGTAACTATGTCTTCTTTGTCCCAACAACTAAGGCCAATGGTAACAAACTCTTCTTAGTCCCAACAACCTTAACACACTACTAATAGGTTCATTTTCCTTTCCCTTTTTCAATTTTTGGCTATGTAGTTAAGGGGTGTTTTGATTAGTGTCAGCTTGCCAGATTGACCATTTCTTTTGTGAAGTAAACCTTTCTTTTGGATTTCTTTATGGAGTTTATATAGAACCTATAATATATAAAAATGTGTTGTTTTGTGAATGGAAGATTATTAAAATGTAAAGTGTAAATTTAATGTGTGTTTTAGGAATAGTGGAGAAGGTAAGATTGTCCTCTTAATCCAAAATTTCATAAAGGAAAGATCCAAATTGATTAACCCCAAAGAAAGGATCAATGTGTAAATGAATCAACCTATTAAGGATAGGGATAAAGAGAAAAAACCCTAATTTCCATTTTATAGAAAAGAGTGTGTGATAGCTTTAGGAAGATTAAAACTTTAATTGAAATGAATTGAATACAAGTACTAACCTAAAGATTCTACAGATTTGAAGAATGTTGTTTTTGGGTATCTGCACTGAGTTTCTAGAAAATCTGCAACCAGATTTGGAACGAAAATGCAGAGACGAAGAAAACCCATAAATCTTTTCTGAATCTGACTCAGTTTTGATTTTGACCCAAAAATGAATGTCACCTTTGACCCAAAATTTTTAATTCTGACTGAGCACAAAATGTCGATTCTGACCCAAAATTTTTGATCCTGACCTGCACAGTTCGACAATAAATCTGTTTGTAGATCCTGATAGTTTGCCGAAAAGGGTATCCAAATCTGCACTCCAATTCATTGTTCTGAACCTGTCCCTACAAGAAAAATGACTTGTTTGTTTAGGGGTAGGGATTTGCCTTAGTCAAACCCTGATTAGGAATTAACCTTGAAATCAATAATTGAAATAGAAAATGCTAGCAAGTAGTAGAAGTAGATCTAATAATGAAGCTATGACAATAGATATGCAATTATACTTCGAATGGAAACAAGTATGTAAATATGAAAGCTTGGACTCAATATTAGAAATCATAAACCTCCATGATTGTATGCTTGGAATCCACCTTGAAGGAAGAATGAATGAATCTTTCAGATGCACAAAGGATCTTGAAGGAAGATCACACCACCATGATGGATAGATCTAGGGTTTGAATGATGAATCTTGAATGCTTGAACCAAATCGCTTCAAAGCCTTGAATGCTTGAATCCTTGATCTTCAATGGAGAACTTGAATGTTTGAGAGGAAGACTTGAAAACCTTGATTGAATATTGAAATCTTGAGAACATGTATAATTCTTTCTTAGTTGATGGTTTTTCACTTGTGATTATGCTTCTTGGATAGATAGCTTTCATACTTAGATTTCACTTAGAGAAAATGAGAGGAGAAGGCTTCCTTATATATGAATCTAGGGAGAAATATTATAGAGAGGCCTAAATAGGATAATTAAATTCCAATTAGACCTATACCCCTAGAAGAGTACATATATTAAATATAATTTAAGATTCATCACTTCGGAACCTAAATTAGCTGACCCAAAAGCGGGAAATGAACTTTTAATGACCCTTGGCAGCCGACAAACTTTCAACTTGAAAAGATAGACCTGGATCAAAATCAAGGTCAACCTTGACCTAGGTCAAGGTCAAGGTCAACCTTGACCTAAGGAGTTAGAACCCCTGGAAAATGTGCTAGGTGGTATAGATAGTGTCCAGAGAGGCCCAATCAGGGTCCTAAACAAGCACAGAAGCAGGAGAGGGTGCAAAAATGGGAGGACACTATGATGATGGTAAAAAACACCCCCAAGGAGGGATAAAATTTCTTATCATGGAAGTGCTTCCATTTTAAGATGATACATTAAGCCCCCACTTTAGCAAGAGTATGGAAATCAAACATACTCGCGGTAAAGTTAGAAGAAAGACTCTAGTGGATCACGAGGTAGAACATCACTTAGTCAAGGACATGATCCCCCAAACCAAGGATTATATCTCAACATACACGCACATAGATATGAAAGAAAAGAGAAATTAATCATAGAAAGCATACATGACTACATAATCAAGACAAGAGCAACAGTATAAATAACATAGCTTCATGATCTAATCCTACTAACATGAAAGTGAAAGAGAGAAAAGAGAAAGTGATTACCTCACCTCGTAATATTCCCACCTTAACATGAATCACCAAGGAGGGAGAGCCCAAAAGGTTCACCCATGAACTATGCTTTTTAATTGTAATGCATCTTCTGATGGCTTATAGAATAACCATAGATCTACATTCTTGTATCACTATAGAATATAAAATGTGTGTCTTTTCAGGATTTAGCAACTTATGTGCGTTACCTTCCAAGGATTTAGCATATTTGAATTTGAAAAATGCGTATCTCTTCAGGATTTAGCAACTTATGTGCATTACCTTCTGAAGATTTAGCAAAAAATAAAAAATAAAAATGCTTGTTTCTTCAGGATTTAGCAACTTATGTGCGTTACCTTCCAAGGATTTAGCATGTTGTAAAATGTAAACTATAGTATAAGGGAGACCCTATATATTCCCCCCTCCTTATTATGGCTACCTACTAGATAGGATAAGGAAGAGAAAGAGGATGCCTACTTCACAAGGTAAGGATATATCCAGTTTAACAACAATATACACTATATCCTTAGCGAAGAGTATTGACCCTTACCTCTAAGAGCATAGATAATCATGAAATGGATATGTCACATATGGAAAAAGGATCCTCAAAGAGAAATAGATCTTATCAGCAAGACCCCCACTGTAGAGGAGTGCTTAGGATAAAATTTCGTCTTCCAAAGAAAAGTAAAGAGGGACCAAAGATTCGATCATCAAGCCCCCTGCAATCAAGAGGAAGAGGAATCTTGGAATGAAAGAAACCAACTCTAACCCAAAGAAAGAGAAATATTTTATAAAGAACATAATTTGAAAAATAAAGAAGAGGTGATGACCTAGGACAATCACCTCTCATATAAGAGGGTATCCATAGCCAAAACATAAGTCTTTATAAGGAAATAATGTTGTAGAATAAACAAATGCCACTAAGCTAAGGAAAGTAGATCCTTAGATAGAGAAAGAAGGAAAAATTTCCCCCCTAGGAATGAAAGCAAGGGATATACTAATTATATCAATAGATGTTGTAGCAAAGAGATATCTTTACAAAATAAATGTCCTAGAAAATATATCATGAATGATTATGAGTGAAGGAAGTATGTAATAAAAAATCATAGAGATAGAATATAGAAATAATAACCGATTAAGCTCAAAACAAAATACATGCTAAGAGCATAATGGATCCTAGAAGATTGGAAGGAAATGCCTCTTGCCCCCCAGTTAAGAGACAAGAGGAGAAAAATGATCTAATTTATAGAAGAATGAGGGGAATGCCCTATATCAAAATTATGAAGAAATTGTAATACTGCATGGGAATGAGATATAATTCCTAAAGAAACTCTTTCTCTAACATATAGCTTGAAATGCACACAATAAAAAAGTAAATGTGTATTACTATGGTGAAAAGGAAATTTGTACTTAGAGAGAGAATTTTTGGCATAGGTTTAAATAATTCTTTCTTAGAATTCATTAATTGAACATACACTTTCTTAGCCACATCTTGATGAGTATCAGGGTGATCTAAGGAAGGTGTTGGAAGAAGAACACAAAGAGGAGGGTGATAGTTAAAATCAACCACCTTGATTTGAGAAGGCGAGAATCCTATACCATGCATATATTGTTTAGGGGATAAATAAATCAGGTTTTTAATGTCATGTTCATTAACACAAGCCCTAAATCCTTATAGCCTTGTTTATCCACCATAGTGTATCATGTAGTGTACATATCTTGTAAATCTTCTACAGGAGATGATTGATTATGGTGGTCATGAGATAATGTTGTGTAAGGAGGAATGATAGGTTTAGAATAAGTTTCTTTGTTCTTCCCTTTAATATCATCATGGATCAGATAAGAAGGGGAAGGTAAATGGAAGAATTCTTGTACATCTGCATCATGAACCCTAGTTTGATCCCCATCATAAGTGTGGGAAGAACTAGGGATAGAAGATGGATAAATAGGAGTAGGAATATTAGGAATTTGATTAGGAAGGATAAGATGAGTATTAGGAAGATTAGGAACTAGATTATGGATGATAGGATTAGGATTAGGACGATTAGTAAATGGGGTATCATCTACCCAATTCTTCACATAATCCAAAAGAGCAATAAGTCCACTACACAAATTCTTAATGAAAGTTTTGAAAGTGGGAAGACTAGTATTAGTTAATCTCATAATAGCATGAGCAAGTGAAACATGAAGAGTAACAAACATGATGAAATGGATGATACTTTCATAAACATCATAAGTACTATAAAGAGATGCTAAAAGAAGAATAATGAGGAAAATAACCATACACCAAAGCATCTTAAAGATTCTCATAGTGAATGAAATGCAAGAAATGTTTTTATATTTTTATGAGTATATAGATTTTTTTTTTGTATTTTAAAATGCAAGAGCATAACATAAAACTAATTTAGTATGTATGAAAAAGATAGTCTCTAAGGAAAAGAGGCAAAGCATCTAACACAAAAAAAGAAAGAGTTGTCTATTGCGGATTCACCAAAATGTAATATATAAAAATGTGTTGTTTTGAGAATGGAATATTATTAAAATGTAAAGGGTAAATTTAATGTGCATTGTAGGAATAGTGGAGAAGGTAAGATTATCCTCTTAATCCCAAATTTCATAAAGGGAAGATCCAAATTGATTAACCCCAAAGAAAGGATCAATGCATAAATGAATCAACCTATTAAGGATAGGGATAAAGAGAAAAACCCTAACTTCCATTTTATAGAAGAGAGTGTGTGATAGATTTAGGAATATTAAAACTTTAATTGAAATGAATTGAAGACAAGTACTAACCTTAAGATGCTACAAATCTGAAGAATGCTATTTTTGGGTGTCTGTATTGAGTTTCTGGAAAATCTGCAATAGGATCTGGAACAAAAATGCAAAGACGAAGAAAACCTAGAAATCTTTTCTGAATCTGACCCAGTTCTGATTTTGACGCAAAAATGAATATCACCTTTGACCCAAAATTTTTGATTCTAACCCATAAAAAAATATCGATTCTGACCTAGAATTTCTGATTCCGACCAGCACAGTCCGACATAAAATCTATTTTTGGATCTTGATAGTTTGTCAAAAAGGGTATCTGAATCTACACTCCAATTCGCTATTCTGAACCTTTCCCTGCAAGAAAAATGGTTTTTTTTTGGGGGGAGGGGTTTTCCTTAGTCAAACCCTGATTTAGGAATTAACCTTGAAATCAATAATTGAAATAGAAAACGCTAGCAAGTAGCAGAAGTAGATCTAATAATGAAGCTATGACAATATATATGCAATTATACTTCAGATGTAAACAAGTATGTAAATATGAAAGCTTGGACTCAATATTAGAAATCATAAACCTCTATGATAGTATGCTTGGAATCCACCTTGAAGGAAGAATGAATGAATCTTGCGGATGCACAAAGGATCTTAAAGGAAGATCACACCACCATGATGGATAGATCTAGGGTTTGAATGATGAATCTTGAATGCTTGAACCAAATCTCTTCAAAGGCTTGAATGCTTGAATCCTTGATCTTCAATGGAGAACTTGAATGTTTCAGAGGAAGAATTGAAAACCTTGATTGAACCTTGAAAGCTTGAGAACAATAGATTTCTTTCTTAGTTGATGGTTGTTCACTTGTGATTATGCTTCTTGGATAGATAGGTTTCGTACTTGGATTTCACTTAGAGAAAATGAGAGGAGAAGGCTTCCTTATATATGAATCTATGGCACAATCTTCTAGAGAGGCCTACATAGGAGAATTAAATTCCAATTAGACCTATATCCCTAGAAGAGGAACTATATTAAATATAATTTAAGATTCATCACTTCGGAACCCAAAATAGCCGACCCAAAAGCGGGAAATGAACTTTTAATGACCACTGGCAGGTGATAAAATTTCAACTTGAAAAGAGGGACCTGGGTCAAAATTGAGGTCGACCTTGACCTAGGTCAAGGTCAAGGTCAACTTTGACCTAGGTCAAGGTCAAGGTCGACCTTGACCTAGGGAGTCAGAACCCCTGGAAAATGTGCCAGGTGGGATAAATAGTGTCTAGAGAGGCCCAATCAGGGTCCTAAATAGGCACAGAAGCAGTAGAGGGTGCAGAAATGGGAGGACACTGTGCTGATGGTAAAAAAAAACCCCCAAGGAGGGATAAACATTCTTAACATGGAAGTGATTCCATTTTAAGATGATACAAGACCATTGATATTTAATTCACAAATTTCTTTAGAGTGGCAATAATAGATTTCTAGAGATGGAAGGAGGTATCACATTGATGCATGGTAAACTATTGCATTAATATTTCATTTGTTTTAAGAAAAAATATTTTTAAGTCAAGCCAAGTTTGATATGGATTTTGTTAACTAAGAGTGTTTTATTTGTTTCTATCCCTCCTTTGCCTTGGTTTGCATGTAGTAAGCCTTTAGAGGACCAAGTTATGTTGTATTTCAATGCATAAGCAATTTTTAGATATCTGCGAATTGTAGAATTGAACTTTAGATTGTTTTCATGTAGATAGAATTACTATGAAAGGAATATCATAAACATGTGATCAATTATCTTCTCAATAAAAATTCCTCAAATGAACTTGCATACACTATCCAATCATTGTCCTCCCTCTCTTTGCCTCTCTCTCCCCCTCTCTCCTTGTCTCCCTCTATCGTAATGTATACCACATCAGTGGAAGTAAGATCTTAGAGTGTGTGGACACATGGTGTTATCCAAATTGACAATGACAAGTGTGCTTTGGTTTTGGGAAGTGGGTTCGACATACTCAACCCATACTAATTTCCTTTATCCATTCCCCAATCATGACTAATAAACAACGCTCCCTTTTTTAATCAAATAATGCTTATTTTGCATGTTTGAGATTTAAGGAACCCAATATGACAAGGCTCTCCTATTTTATTTATATGTGGAGGGATCTATATAATGGAACTCTATGTTCTAAAATTCTAGCAAATATCTTCTCTAGTAAGCTAAGGTGGGACACAAGTGAGAATAAGGCTATGAGATTGAGAAATTGCATAAGGTTGTGGTTATGGCCATGGGAAGCCCATCAAACCTTCTTGGGAGTTGGGAAAACCAAAAGGTCTATTATTCTTTCATTCAAAAAATGAGTATTTATATGAGGAAAAGGAATGGGGAAACTTATCATAGAAAACCTCTGTAGAGGGAATGAAGGAATATTTAATTCATCTGAAAATGTGATAGAGATGAGATATTATATGATATAATGGGTGTTGGCACATTCATTGTTGATAGGGAAGAAAATAGGATGGACAAATTTAACGAAGAGTGTTTGAATATGTAAACCGTGGAGGTGAAACAAAATCTTCTGCCTATGGATTCAAACTACCTATCATGGCTTATATTTCTTTCAGTCCTCAAAACATACCTCGATAAGATGAAAAATGTATATGGGGGAAAGGAAAGAGCATAAATTTTAATTGTGAAAGATTTGACAGAATCAAAGGGTTCCAAGTGGCCTTCTCTATTGGTGCTTTTTCAGGAACTCTTTTGTAATGCACATATTTTATTTCGGGTTGGTTCAACTAATTATTCTCACAATATTCAGAGAAACATAGCTTAGTGATTGTCAAGTTCACTATTTATGTAGTGATATATATAGCCACAACACTAAGGAAATAAATTCTATTGCAATTAATTATCTTATCAACTTATGTAGTCACATTGGGATGTCTTGGGTTCAAGACAATGCCGCCAATTCACTTCTCTTGTAGAGTCACTTGATGTGGTCTTTTGAGGATTAGTGGATCAAGGGATGATGGTATATCCTATTACTTTACTGTTTGATGAAAAGGAACCCAAACCAACTTGGTGTAAAGATAATGAATATTGTGAATACCATCACATCAAATGGAACAATACCAAGAAATGCATGAAACTGAGACATTTTTTCCAAGACCTTATAGATGGTGGAGAAATTGAGGTTTAAGGAAAAACTCCATCATCATCAAATGTAAAACTAAAGGTCTATCACAATCCCTTTCCAAAACACAATTAGAACAATGCATCCAACACCATTGCCTATAATTACTCCACAAACACCATCACAGGCAAAGATCGTACATATGGAAGTCTAGAAGAGAACCATATCTTTGGTTTTGACGCACTTTGTGGATGTATTGAAGAATTCAAAAACTTTGTAAACACTCTAACACTCAGAGGAAAGAATTGCAATGCTACCACCCAAAGATCAAGGGTCACTGTTTAGGCTGCTAGCAATCCATCAACCTCTGTAAATCCACCAGCTGCACCATCCACAACCACTCAACCTGCTTCATGCTATGATTTGTTTGCCCAATCAGGAAAGACACTTGCATAGATATATATCCTTGAGATTTTTCGCATATCTCCCATCCATAATGAATTTCTTGAAAATTACATTAATGAGTCATGTGTTCCTACAAACATTAATGCTTCCTAGTGCCAAGCTATGATTAGAAATTTAGCCGCACAAGAACTTTTGGTCTTTACTGACAAAGATTTATGTGGCCAAGATCTTCATCATAATAAATCACTTCATATTGAAGCCAAATTTCACTCCACTAAGATCAAACGAGTCCTTATAGATGGTGGATATGGTCTTTATTTATGTACATTAAAAATGATCCAAAATATTGGTCTTTCTGAAGACCTTGTTGATGTAAATAAAAGAATCACAATAAAGGTCTATGATGATAGAGAAAGGGAGAGTAAAGGTTAGATAACTCTCCCTCTACAAGTGGGCCTGACTCTAATTGAACCAGTTTTTCATGTGCTTAACCTTGGTTTTCCATACAATATATTATTGGGACAACCATGGATACATGTTATAAAAGGTGTACCTTCTACATATCGTAAATGTTTAAAGTTCCCACATCATGGAAAAGAAATAACTATTCCTGGAGATCGAGAGCCCTTTCAATATTTCAAAATATTGGAGGGTAAACAATCAAATTATTGTCCTTTGAATGAATATGGCTGACCTATTGAAAAGGATAATCCCACCCCGTTTGTAATTCAACAATCTCCCTCTAAAGGTACTAAAGAAACATAGGAAATCCCATTAAAAAAATCTAAAGGAAAGGAGAAAGCAATTGAATACAAGATTCCTGAGTCAAAAAATAAAATAATATTCATAGACCAAGGCATGGGGGAATCTAAGTTTGAAAGTTCTATTTGCATTCAACAACTCCCCTTGTCCCTAAAGTCTTATGAAAAACCTTCACAATTAGTTCCCTCGGGACAAAAAGGCACCATGAAATGCAAAAATACTACTTTAGAACATTGGGGATCTTTCGTAGATGAACACATAGAATATAATGTCCTAGATTGGCTTTTCAAGGTGTTGATGTTTAAAACTATTATGCTTTAAAAGAAGCCAATATACCTTGAGACTGATGTTAGGAGTGGTTAGCTCCAAGTATGAAAGCCCTGCAAGGTAACTGGACCAACTATAGGGACAAGATTACCCTCTTCTCTTCTGGCTCTGCAAAACCAAGGCAGGCACACCTAATCGAGATAGATATTCAACTCTCACAACTCTTTACAACTCTGGATTTTAACAATAGATAAATGGTAAGAAGGTATTAAATGATAACCACTCATTCAGTGAATCTTCACTACCATGCAAGACATACAACCGACAACCATAAAACTCAAAAGGAACTAAGATGGTTTTGATGTTTTTAGTAGGGCATAATATATCCAAACCTATCAAATATGTATCAATGTATAAGGTACTAATTATTGATCAGTGCTTTATCCATTGGGCAATGTTTTTAGTTCAGATACAGGGCATAGAAACTTACTATTTTCTAGGACTAAAAACCATAAATACTGATAATTCAAATCAAAACACTTCTTATAAGATCCTTATGTAGACAAACCTAAAGAACTTATGTCATATCCAAAGTATTATTTTTATTTCATCCTAGATCAAAACTAAGGACTAATGACATATAGATAGATAAATTACATACAATGAATCAGAAGATTCACAACTCAATAGGTAAGCACCAAGGAGAGACTTAAATATGAAATATTGTATTAAGTACAAAGAATTCAGTTTCAATTCCAAAATACTTCAAAACACATGCCACTTCAATAAACACAAAAGACCCTACAAATTTCTATTCTATAATAATAATCTATAGATATAAATATGCTATACTCATTGGAAAAAAATATATAATTCTAAGCCTTATGTTACTTGCCACAAATTTCAGCCCTTCTAAACAATCTTGGAAGTCCTTTTATAGGCTAAGGACTGCAACAAGCTTCAAACCATTTAGGTTAGGGATAAAACATTTAAAAAAGTACCTAACAAAAGAAATTAATTCATTTCAATAATCAAGCAGCTCTGTCATCAACAATTGAACACATTCCTTTGATTTAGTTTGTTGAAGAATATGATCTAGCTGCCATCCACCTGGGAAATTGTGGAACAATACCCTGCCACAGGAATAATGAATGGAATGTTTGGTTCTTCATTAATTAACCTAGGAAAACTTTAACCCTTCATAACTGCAAAAAGCCAATTATCCTCTCTTAAAAATCTAGGACCCTAAGAATATATCTGATCTTCAATTATACAATTATGGAAAAGACACTTCATAAATGGAGAAGAACAAAAAAGGATAAAACAGAGGTTGTAAACTGATTAACAAGTCAATCAGAAACCCTAAAGAGATAATCTCTGCATTGATTAACAAGTCAATCCGAAACCCTAAAGAGATAATATCTACATAAATACATTTATAACCACCAAAATTTCCTTCATACAACATCCAAAAGTTGTTTAAACCAAGCCCAAAAGATCAAATTCCTCATTTATTGCTCTGTGACAAGATGACATAGTTCACCGCTTGCAAACCCTAAGAAAGAGATATGCAAATTTGAAAATCAGATACAATGGCTACACCTGGCATGGAATTCAACATCAATGGCCAAGAATTGAACTTAATATGTCTTTAAAACACAGACGTGGATCATCCTTAAGTTACCTAGGATTTGAAGATTTGATCCAGAAATGTGGCTTCTTATTGTGACGCCTTCATGGATAAAACTCAATCATCTATTGCTTTGAGGCTTCACGCCCACCATGTGATCAACAAAATCCTACTTTACCTTTACCTGATTCTTCAGTGCTGAATTTAGATCTAACTTGCGACGTGTCAGGCTTGCGTGATGCCTCAAAAAATATCCATCAAGCATCTTCTCCTTAAGGGATAATGCCCACCATCGGATGAAAACTAACTTGACTGCACTTTTCCTTTAACCTACCTTTGACCTGAGAAACTCAATCCTTTATATCTTTGAATCGCCAGATATTTTGATTAACCCTGGTCTGATTGTGAGATTCAACGACAATCCCAGATCTTCTAATTCTCTTGGACATGTGTCTACATCTTGTCACATCTTAGCTTTGCATCTCCTGATCACTGAATACTTTTCTTGACTTTGAATTTGTCTAGAGATTTAGTGATAGCCACACATCTTGGTCTTGATCAATGGTCCTCGCGTGATCTCAGAAAACTTTGCCTAACCCATGTTCTATTCTGAGATTTAGTGATAAGGAATATCTCGTGGTCTCTAATCTAGTTTAGTCTTGAGATTCATAGATAAATATTATCTTTGAATCGCTAAATAAAAGACTTAACTCAGCTTAGATTATGAGATCCAGCGATAGCCCTTGATCTTATCTTGAATCGACGGTCCTCACTAAATCTCCAGATCTTTCAGGATTTAACCACAACCTTATGAGATTCAGCGACAACATAAAATCTCAAGTCTTACCTTTGTTTCTAGATCTCTAAATGTTAGATACTTGACTGCCAACATTACGAGATTAGGAGACAACCCTTGGATCAAATCGCTGAATACTTGACTAGCCTTTCTCTCGAAAAGACACGTGGCACACGGTTGCAATGCCTAAGATATTAAACTTAGATCATCTTCTCTTTGAGTAAAAGTGTCGACCATTAGATCAAATCAAATTCGATCTATCTTTATCCTGTCTTAAGCTCCGACCACTTTCCACGTGGTGCTCAGTCACAAAGCCTTGAAGACTAATTTCCTTGCATTTTTCTAATTAAGGCATAATGTGAACCATAGATGATACCTTACTTTGACGATGGATGAAGATGACCGCTAACTGTTGAATGATGTTGACCCCACAAGATCTGAGAAGGACACATGACACCTTTTCACCATTCCTTGATGAGTGAATTAGAGGCATCTTCACATTTGAGGAAACACGCCTGTCGGTTGATTAAGATAGACTTGCTTGGCAGATGGAAAACTTAAAGTATGCCGAAGACATAAAACTTAGGAAAAATTAAAAGGGAATCACGCTTAGGACTTAGGAAATAAAGTGGCCCCGCTGATGATGACTTAGAGGACATGACACTTAAGTCATTTAAGTGATTCAAAAAGTAACTTGGAAATATAAAAAGCCATGATTCTTAGGGTTTTAGGGGTTTTCATGGAAATGAACCAAGGGTTTAAGCACAAAGACCATAAGACAATGCAAAACCAGAAAGAAAACACCTAGAACCAGAAATATTTTGCTAGTGCTAACAGTGGCTTTAAGTGGGGATGCATGTCTCTCATAGGTATGATAAGATTCCAGAACTCTGAGTTGAGAAGACCACCTATAGGAAAAGAAACCCTAACCTACAACAAACAGAAGATAAGGAAATGTGTACACAAAACTTATTTACAACCGATTGTTCATGGATTCAAAGAACTTCAAGAGAAATAGAATTTGAGGAATTGTCCATGAACTGACAATTCTAGAATATTTCTAGTTAAATCCTTTAAAATAGAAGAATCAGAACCCCATTTTCTGTAAATGATACATGGTCCTAACCAAATAGGATCAAATTTTCTATGTTTTCCTTTATCCTCCAATCTAGCATTCCACATCAAGACCAAATCATTAATTTAAAAACTCCTTGCAATGGTCATTTTTCCATACATATCCTTACATTGAAGTTGCAACCTAACATTCCTGTCATGTGCTTCTCTTCTTGATTCATCCAACTATATCAAATCATCCATTCTGATCTTCATCTCATCATCATATTTCTGGATAAATTTGTACATTTGCAATAAATTATTTTGTGGCAACCTAGCATGTATGCCATACACTAAATCAAAGGATGCACAACCAATTGCCTTCTTGACTGTTACTCTATTAGCCCATAATGCTTGTTGCAACTTTGAATCCTAGGCCCTTTTGTTCTTATCCAACACTCTTTTCAAAATATTTATTAGGCTCTTATTACTGGATTTAGCTTGACCATTTCCCTGTGGGTGATATGGGGAAGAATAAGAAACTTGGATTCCATACTATTGTCAAAAGTCACTAAATTCTTCAGATCTAAAACATAATGCATTATCTACCACAATAGTTTCAGGAAAACCAAACCTAGTGAGGATATTTTGTAGCATAAAATCAGCTACAACTTTACTAATGACCCTTTTAGTGGGAATTGCTTGAACCCACTTAGTAAAGTAATTAGTTGCTACCAAGATCCATGAATGACCTCCACTAGACTTGTTAGGAATATTTGCAATTAAATTCATTCCCCATTTCTGAAAAGGTACATCAACTGTGACAGGCCTCAAAGGTAAATTCCCACTAAACTTAAGCTTACCTGCAAATCTCTGGCAAGCATCACATTTTTTGACATAACTGTGGGCATCCTTGAAGATAGAAGGCCACCAAAAACTAGACCACATAATCTTATGTGCAGTAGTCTTAGCCATATAATGGCCCCCACATGCACCATTATACATTTTTTCTAACAAATTCTTGGATTTGTCATAGTCCACACATCTAAGCAATACTCCTTCATTGCTCCTCTACCATAACTGACCTTGTATTATTGCATACTTAATGACATGCAACTTAACTGTTCTCTTTCTATTTTCATCCATTTTAAGAGGTAGTATCATTTTCTATAAATATCCAATGACGTCCTTATACCATTCACAACAATCCATATCACAAATATAAGGCCTCTTCTCTTCTTCTAACATATTTACTTGATTTGCATATAAATTTCTCCGAGCCATTAGCTTTGCAAGTCCTAGGCCTCTGACCAATTTTGTGATTTGAATGTCAATATTAAACTCTTGGATTTTGTTTATCCATCTACACCTTCTTCGTGAAACTTCCTACTGGACCAAAATGTCCTTCACAACAACATTAGGTACATAAGCAGTTATATTTGCTCCTACTAAATAACATCTAAAAGCTTTGACAATTTTAACCAGAGAATATGCTTATTTTTCCATGATATCATACTTTAGTTCTGTTTCTTGCAAGGACTTACTAAAAATAGAAATGGGTTGTTCAAAACTCTCTGAATTGTTTTGCAACAATGTTGGAAATATTCAGGATTAACCAAGTTACTGAGAGGGGAGGGGTGAATCAGTAACTCTGCAAACTTTAAAACATTTCTGCACTTTTATATTCTTTAACCATTCATACATCTAATCTACTGCAACCATGAAAATGTAATCATTTATAACACACAACACAAAGATTGGTAACCCAGAAACCTTCCAAATAGAAAGTAAAACTGGGGTGGGGATGGTACCCACAAAACTTTGGTACTGCAGTATAAAGTTGGCCGGTTAAGGCTTACAATGAT